>APFE031013968.1:101075-206737 GCA_000404065.3 Pinus taeda
TTATCAATAAATGAATAAGGGTATAATTACTCTATCAGCAAGTCAAAATTAAATCAACAATTTTCTTTTAAAATTGTTTTGAGATAAAGACTTATTTCTTTCTAATTTTTATTTTATTTTTTATTTTTTAAAAGTACCTTTCTTCATTTCAAATAAATTATTAATTCAATTTATTGTAAAAATTAGAAATCAGTAAAAAATAAAGTGGGAAATGATTTTTTTGTGATGTAAAAAAATATTATAAATTACTTTTTAAGGTTAATTAATTAGATTTTACTAATATTATTATATTTAATTGATACTTTTCATTGTAACTAATTAAATAATTTAATAAATTAATTTAATTTACGGCTTGCAATGTCTATATACCAAATTCTGATATTAATTTACAATAATAAAATATTATGATTATCATATAGCATACACTTAAATATGCACCCAGTGTGCATGATGTGACGGCTGGGGCGGATGGCTTTCGCTCCCCCCAGCCGTGTTCGAACCTGCGAAGGACCCCCTTCAGCGATTTGTGACGGCTTTGCCGTATCTATCGGCTTCGGCCGTATTCTGTACTGGTTTCGGCCACATTGTAAGCACTATGATGCCACATGTGATTTTCCAATGGAAAAGAAAAATAGCATACACTTAAATACATATTAATAAAAAAAAATTGAAAATATAAACAACAATCTCCTTTACATTAAAGAGATACATTTTCATAAGTAAAGTAATATACGAGAAGGAATTTTTTCCCAAAACAAAAAAAATATTTTTTTCATTTAAAAAAAAAATACATTCTTCTAGATTCCATACAAATGTTTCCTTCTGTGTGACCATATCTCTTTTCGCGTATAATTTTTATAAAATTTTGGCGACTATTCTCCTCCGTTGGAACTTCGACTGACGACACGTAATGAGAAGCAGATAGAAGTGTTGAGAGACGCTTGCGAGTGAATACCATATCCTCGCTGAGCGGTGGGATGATCCGATCACATTCTGTCAAGCTAGAGTTGGGGCACAAACAGAGTGTTTATTAGAAAAATGAAATTCATTGTGATTATAATAGTAGTAAAATCCAGCATGCATTTTGATCCACGGATGGATTGATCAACCTACTTTTATCCCTGCAGAATTCTGCTCCGGGTCTAGGCCAAAAAAGCTCTCATTTTTTTAGAACCCCCAGAAAAACACGCGCTCCCCTAGTGTCTGCTGAACTACAAATTCAAAATCAAGATTGTCTGGCGAGAAAACATAGCCTGAAGAAGTCACATTACAATTTATTCTTGCAATAAGTGGATAAGTCAAGCAACTACTTTACATTCAGATTCAAACTATTCCACTATAAAAAGCTATTGGAACAAATTGGAATTTCCTTCACTCCATGCCTCCGAAAATTTCATATGATATTAGCTCTTCCAAACTTAATGACTTGACAAACGATGTTAACTTGGCCGTGTCAAACCTGGAGATTAGCTTCATGTTATTTGAGTCCTCAACCCAAATATTCATTAATAACTTTATGTTATTTACCCACGAAAATAACAATCAGTTCCCTAATTAGTATTGTTTATAGCATTTTCACCCGCCTATTTAAAGAACTTGCAATAAGGATCTATAGAAATAAAAAATCATGACTTACATCAAAAAGATCATTTGAAACATTCAAAATTCATTAGCAGAGCTTCCACGATATTGGTCAAAAATTTATTGATCATTAAATATAACCATTCCACTATCGTAAAAGTTTCATTATTTCGAAAATGATAAAAGAGTAGACAAATAGCATCGGTATGCACACTTCTCAGCAACACACTTCACATAGTTGCATAAGGTTCAATTGGCATGTTGTCAATGAAGTCTTCTGCCTCATCCAAATGACCAGCACAGTTAAAATGCAGAAATGACAGGTGTGTAATTTACTCTATATTTGTGTTCTGTGGAGAATAATTCTAATTTTAGCGAAATTTATAAATCTTGTATAATTGTACATTAAAAATGATCGCTGATCAGTGTAGGATGGGGCTGATGTCCATGATTGGTTGTTTAATCCTAGATTTGGACGTCATGTTTTGTTCATCGTTAAGTCCATGTTGCAACAAGTTGACTCCCTCATAGACATGAACGATTGTAGAAGGAGCCATGGTGTATACTCCGGCCTTCTCAATTTCGCTAAAATTACTCAGAAGCTCAAGGAATACTCCACAAAGCATCACAGCATGTCTAGCGATGACTCCCAGTGGCCTGACACCACACTGATCAATTTGGAGACAGACAAAGTGAAGCCATCAACCGCGGTCACCGCCACTCCCATGCACTCAATTTCCTCTCCGGTCGATGGATTGGCAGACAAACTCAGCCAGAATATCGTTGACCATAATTTAGGGCATCTTGATCTCGCATCTCTCTCAAAAATGCAGCAATCTTTCACTCCATTTACAATTATCCATGCTTCGGATCTCACTGAGTTACAAGATCAACCGTTTTATCATCACAAAGAGTAGGTGCTAAGTTTCGTCGAGCGGAAAGAATCCAAGTAGCAGCACCAAGTGGAATCCCATCTCCCACAGGTATTCCAAGATAAGTCCACATACCATGATTTGTCACAGTAGCAGGAGGCGACGGCAACAGCAAAGGGCCGAAGGTAGCTACTAAATCCAATTCTCGGGGTTATCTTGATTTAAGTGGTTGCAACGGATTACCTAGTGGTTGCTCTGGATTAACTATCTAGAGTGAAATGCTGGAAAAATAAACACGTTTGAATCACAAAGGCAGAATTATTTTTTGTGTGGGTGGGAAAGTTAGCGATTGTCATCCAATTCAAATCAACAGATCATCCTCACCCAATATTCTAACAAAATATCCAATGGCACACATTATGACAAGAAGGCAGTTATGAGAATTAATTTCAGAGAGGAACACCGTATGGTGTAAATATTTCACTTTAACAAATGGAAACACAAATAAAATATTTTTATGTTATCTTTTTAGAGAAAAAAATATATATATATATATTATATATATATTATGTTATAATATATTTCATACAACTTTCATTAGGTGTGGGCCTGTTAATTATTTAAAGAATAATATAAAATAAAATATAGTAAAATAAAATTTTCTTGTTATATATATATATAAATAAAGGTGAAATTAGTTTATCATCTAGCAAATTTTTAAAAAAATTATAAATTTAAGTTGTTAGTATAATATTCCATATGTAGAAAGAGGCTTTGAAGATATTGTATACATTTATGGATTCAAAAATGTAATTTAAATAATGAAAATACATGGACACACATATATATAAACCACAAGAGAGGTTAATTCTGTTCTATATATTTTTTCAAGCTTTGCACTCTAAACAAGATTTGCATGACAAGATATTTCATTGCAATGGAAGCATGATAGGTTCATGATTAAGATGATTGTTATGAGGATAGTATGGATTTAACTTCTATGAAATATTTCAAAATATTAGCAGTAGTATATACAAATCAATGATTGAATTTTATATGTAAAGTAGTTATGCTCTTTTCATCATTTTAATTAAATTGAATAATTTAAAAAATATGTGATATCTAGTGAATTATAGTTTTTTGAGCATGTGGTATTGATAACTCTTTGGATTGTAACAAAGCTTGAGTAAGAATCTCCATGATAAAATGAAGCTATATATTGTTCCATGATTTTTTAATTTGATATACTTGTTTAACTTATATATTAATTATTTTTATAATTAATAATAATAATAATTTAGATAGATATAATATAGTTATTTTTTATGGATATTTTTTAATTTTTAGTCATGTGATATGTATTATGAAATAAGTTTTTTGATATTTATTATAAATTCATGAATTAATTGTCTAAGGATTCTTATTTGAACTTAATGTGGATGAGGATAGGTTGACTTTGTTTTTTTTTAATTGAAGGCCTAAATTGATTCTCAAGGGAATACGGTCTCAGTCTTAATGTTCGTCAACCAATGTAGTGCATTAACGAGTCTGTTAGGTTGCATTGACTTTTAATAAATTTAAAAAATTGTATTGGTGCCAAGTGGTTCACCTCCCACGAATTTCGTAGGGAATTTGAGATTATTCCAATTCAAATAAATTCATCATCATTATTTATAACATTCCTTTATATATAAGAAAATTTTATTTAGCCAAATGGTCTGTTACTTTAAATAAATTTAAAAAATTAGATTCGTGCCAAGTGGCTCCATCACCATTCCTAGGAATTGAGATTATTCCAATTAAGTACTCATTATTATTTATAAACATTTTATATATAAGCAAATTTATTGAACCAAATGATTCAATTTTAAAATAAGAGATGTAATCCTTCTTTTCATAAATTAAAATTGACCATAACCATTTTAAGCTTAATGATTAAATGTGTATTTAAATAAAACATCCCATTTAAAATATTTTTTCTTTCTATTAAGAAATCTTAGACATATTAACCACATTAATAATTTTAATATTATATATATTAACACGATAACTATTATATATATTATTATTTAACAATTCTGGAACATTACTCTTCATAAATTTTTAACATAATTATCATGATTTTACGCAAGGAAAAAAACAAATATCACCGATTTCAGTTGTCCAAAATTTGTAAATACGTGCTTAAATGAATGGCTCACGCAAATCTGAAAGCAATTATCACGAATATGAAAAGGCCAAGAGAATGTGACAAAAGTCGAAGTCAGACAAAGCAGGCAAACGTATCCTGAGCTTCGCTATCGATATATTACTTACAACTAATTGGCCTACCCTCGATCAACATCACGACTCTAGGGAAAGTAATGGGTATCCTTATCTCTTTTTCTCTCACTGTGGCAGTCATTTTCTATTACTTTTTGGTAGGGTTATCTCCGTCCGTACTGTGCATGATCGTTATTGCTTATATGCTTTGATCACGTAACAATTTTACACTTTTCACTGTCCAATTACGTCTCTTAAAACGATGGCAGTGACGATAGTGAACAGAACCACAAAATGATTCTACTGGATGAGGTAAAGGTATCCTGAAGATTTGACGAGACCGGTAAAGAGACGTGGAGATAACTCCATATTCGTATAACTCTCCGCATATATTATTCACGTACGGACAGCAGAGAAACTGAGAAGCAATTCTCCAATTAGGATGGATTACATTCGGTACCATGGAGAAGAAAAATATGTTTTTTGTCGTCATATTTTTTTAAGAACTAGGTTTAGCTTAGGCCCAACCCTATCTTTAATGTTAAATAATAGAAGAACATCTGCCTACTAATTTAGATTTGTCGAATAAATCTTAAATAATAGAAGAACACCTGCCTACTAATTTAGATTTCTCCAATTTAGATTTAATGTTATTCATAATAGTTTAACTTAGATTTCTCCCCTTTAGATTTAATGTTATTCATAATAGTTTAGCTAATAGTTTTTATCTTTATTTTTTAATTAAAATTAAATATTACACAAACTAAATATAATTGGAAATATATTCAGTGACGGAGACTTTCATGATGATTCATATTGTTATAGATTTCCGGAAGGGCACTGTGCAATATATGTGATTCATCAAAATGTTTTAGATGAGAACTCCATCCATCATCATTAGAGTTCGCAATGTGTAATATATGTGATTCATCAAAATGCTTTAGATGAGAACTCCATCCATCATCATTAGGGCTCTCTTTGAACCATGATGATGGATGGGGTTCCCAAATACATATATTACAAAGTGCCTTCTACAAATCTATAACACTATAAAAATATATTACTTATTTTAATGTTTCTATTTAAGTTTTAAATGTTAAAAAAATTAGATGTTTTCTAAACAAGTTCTTTTATTCTAAATTGTTAATAAAATAATATTTTAAGATTATATTATAAACTGTATTTGTGATTTTTCAAATATTCTAATATATGAAAAATTCCGAAAAAATGGGAAAACAAATAGTAAAAAGCATGACAAAATTGTTTAAATTAAAATTAAATAAAAAATTTTAATATATTTTCACAAATTAGAAAGCCATATTATTTTTTTAAATTATAATTCTTTAAAATTTCTTGAAAATTATGAAAAAAAAAATAAAACATTGTGAATTTTTAATATATTTTCACACATTCAATATATATAAGTTTACTTTAAGCATGTGTACCTGAATGAGAGCGATAACTGCAAGTCCTTTAATAAATATAAAAAAATAGCATAGGTATATCTTGTTTTTGCAGTGGGATATACGACATACCGAAACAATGAGGGTAGAAATACTGACTTTGTATAAAGGGAGATCATAGTGTACTATACATATATTTGCTAACAGTCCCAAGCGTGAAAAAGAAATAAGAGTCCAGAGAGAGGATGTCATTTAAACCGAAGGAAAATATGTTGGAATGATATCGTCAACAACAACAATTCATATAGGAGTTGTCCTTCCTATTAGAATTAATCTTTTTGAGATGGGGTCATAACCCAACATTAATGCTCTTATATGTAGAAAATCTATATGAGAAAGTAAATAGTGTGGATATCAATTTTTTTTTTATATTTTTAATATAGTAATTTTAATTAATGTGAAAATTTTAAACTAATTTCATGAAGTTTTTAAATGGATATTTTGAAAATTAAAATTAAGAAATATTTGATTTTTTAAATGTAAATTGTATTTTTTAATGATTGATGGTATTTTATGGCTTTTAAATGAATGTAAAATTAAAAATTATATTAAAAATAAAGAAATTAAAAATAATTCACCAAATGTCATAATAATGATTGTAATTGTTTTTACACAACATCATGTTTTGTGATAACTCTCCACCATAATTTAAGTAAGTGTTTTCATAAAAAAATGATAGGAACAAGATGTAAATAAATATACTTAGAAGGACTTGTTACCACCCACCATTATTTATATTTTCATTATTCAAAACAATTTTAGTTTTTTAATTATTTTTACTTTAATTTATATATCAATTACTTTTTTGATAAAAAAGAAGGTACTAATCTCCACAATGCTACATATTACACTTGTTTGAAATGTTATGAATATATGACAACAGCATTTAATGTGCACGTAACTGTTAACAGGTATAAAAAGTATCTCCCTTCAAAACATTCCTCATTTCTTGTCATTTAAGATGACAAGCTCCATGCTTTATGTTAGGTAGCTTAATAGAAGCTCCTTCAAAGAGGTAGGGGTGTAAAGCTTCTTCAAAGTGATTATGGTGTGAAGATGCATTTCTAGTTAGTTGGAAAGCAGGAAGGGTGAATTTTCATTTAAGAATAAAGTATTAGACTTGTTATGATTGAAAGAAGAAGTTTGAGTCGTATTTTTCTTTTTTTTGTCTTAGTGACTTCTTTCTAGCTCGATGCTTCATAATGGTACTAATATTTGAGGATGTGTTACCTCTACTTCAAAGGATAATACAACCCATAAGGTAGGGATGTCACCTCAGTTTAAAAATATAAATATAATTTTTAATCCAACAAATACCCCAACTAGTTTAGTGTATATATTCATATTCAACTAAATAAACATATGTAAACTAGTTTAAATATGACCTTTTCATGTGTAATTTAAATCATAAAAAATATTAAACTTAATGTTAGAATTATAAATAAAGATTGGAAAATAGTGATAGGACACTTATATTTTATTCAAAATGATCTAAAAAACTAGAAGTACATGAGAAATTTTCCACCCAGCAATCCAATAAAATCACCACCCTTATGCTAAGTAACAAGTCTATTAAGGCAAAAGAAACCAGCTTTATACTTTCTCACATGCCCAGCCCAAACACTAGTCTTAGTCTTAGCCAGTTTTCTCATGATTAAGCATTGTATGTAATCATTCAATAAACAAACAACCATGGAGTTGTCATTTACTAACCACGTAACACAAGCAAGAGATTCCCATTCTTTATTCAACATTCCCTCCGGAGTATTCTCCATTTTAATGCTCTTAGTATACACAAGAAGATCGCACGCTGCTATTTGTTTTTTCGGAATACACGAAAAGAAAAAACCTTAACTTTACGGCACGGAACGAGCAGAAAATTGGCAAGGGAAATGGATGTTTCCGAAATAAACCAACCTGTATGCTCCCATTGTACAACCATCCATCTTCCTAGGTCCATGAATTTCTCTTCATAGCTAATTTTTGGTCATTTTTAGATTTGTATCTTAGGCTAGAACCTGAACTTATGATTTTTAGAAATTGGGTGGTGTTTGAGGTTTGCCTTAGAATGGAAGAGAAATTAATTAATAGAAGGACAGGGTCTCTACACTTCCTCATGACGATTATATATAGCCCCCATGCCTTCATAACCATGTAAGACATATTTCATCATCAATTGTCACACGTATTTAATGATTGGATTTTGAGTCAAATATTGTGCATGATATTTAAATAAAGCACAAAATAAAGTATGGGAGTTGAGAATTATACGGTTAATCCTTCGTTGGCTCCCTTGCTCTCTTCCCCTCTAGTGGACTTGTTGCCGTTGATGCTATTTGTAGTCTTGTTGGAGCTTCTTGTTAATTTTCCCTATAATATTGAAATATCTACTCCATATTATTATACAACATATTTATGAATATTACATACGTGGCCATTTCCTAATTGAGCCTTATCCTTATGGTCCCCACTAGGAATTTATATAAGGTAATTATAGACTTTACATCGGCTCATTTACTTGATCTCACGTGGCTTACCATCATCATTATAATCACTTATTTATAATATCATCATTATAATCACTTATTTATAATTTATACATTTTGGTGACATTTCGTATTTCTCTCTACTTTTATCGCTAGGCTTGCCTTAAACAATATTTAAGCTTCCGTCTTTCATTATCTGCATAGGGAATAGATCTCATAGAAGTAGGCGAGAGAGTGGGTGAGAAATTAAAAAAAAGTAGAGGTTATTTTTATAAAAATATTTGCATAAATGATAGAGACAAAAATTGTTCTTTATAAGGATTTGCTTATATATGGTTGGAAAGATGTGATTCCCTTACATTCATTGGTTCATAATGAGTTCATCGTTTATTTTCCATAAACAATGTGTCAACCAAATCAATTTTCATATTAAATGATCATTATTATATTCTTCATCTTATTTTAAATAATATAATTAATATATTCTCCCAGATGGGGTATCTTTAATGTAAAATAGGGAGGGACAGTGGCGTCGAAGAGGGGGCACGTCGTTTCCCCACTTGGGAATGTGGTTGAAGGAAGTGGTAGCACAAACCATAATATTTTTTTATGATATACATTCTCTCGAGATCTCTCCTAAGGTGAGTTGGACACAACACCATTTATCCCAAGCACAATCATTATTGTAGCATTGAAGTGACACCATATTTCCAAGTCTTTCACATCTCCACTCATGTAGGGATTGGTTTCAATTCAATTCAACCCATGGGCCTCCTCTTGATGTTCATACTCTCATGTGGAGTGGTTGGGTATTTATTGCCCTTACCTGCAACATTTCATTTGACTCCTATTAGCATGAACTAGGGGATTTGTTTGCGCCACTTTTGTGAGATTAGACAAAGCCCTATTTATCCAACTTAGGTTTTATTTGGCTATTTTAGGAATAGCCATTCTCCCCTCCTCATTTTAAATTTTTTCAACGCTTTCAAATTAAAATTTTGTATTATCAAAATAGTTTTGTTGTTTCCCTTTCATAGAAAAATTAGTGTTCATGTTGAAGCTCATGATATAAGTTTCCTCCTCTTACGAGTGAATAATCCTTGTGGTTACTAGACCTCTTTAGTGGCAACCGTCTTGAATATCTCCAGTTCACACTCTTGTTCTCTCCATGTTTCATTTTATGATTTTCCATTCCTAATCATTATTCCTCTAACATGCATTTTTTCTAGTCACTATCCTTCTACCTCTTAGTCCATCCTTGAGTGTCTTTGTTCCTCCCTCTGTCTATCATTCATGGAATCTGGTTTCCTTTGTTTAACTTATTTGATACGCTCAATTTTTTCCTCCACATTCTCCCCCATGTTCACACTCCTTTCCCTCAGCAAGTTGCATGTCTTACCATCCTTTGGCCCCATTTGACTTGATGTTATAAGGTCCCTTCTCCCCCTTATGTGTGACTCCTTCTTGAGCCCACCACCTTTCCACTCACCTTCGCAACAATTTGCTTTAGTACCCTTTTTTGGCGTTTCATTAAGTAAGTCAATGAGCATGTATTCACTAAGGGGCAACCTAATATCAAGAAAGAACTTCTCAAGGACACACACATGCCCAACACTGACTACAAGAATCAACTACCAGGTTTTGAGAACTTTCCCCAGTACCCATCCAAGGGGAGCTATCTCATATGGAATGTGCCGGGGCTTGCCAACGTCAACAACTTTAAGACAGAGAGGTTAGCACTAAACTTGTTGATTTGATGCTAGATGTTGGACACACACAACATCTTTTCAACCAATATCTGTACACCATCAACCTATATTGGCATTTGAAGTTTCTCCTTAGTAGAATTTCGATTGACCATTTTGAGCAGCAGACAGACATCCTACACCCTCTGCAACACCTACATCATAACATGAGGAACATGGATTAGTGCTTGGGGCACTATAACCAGTGCAACAGGAAACACCCACGGAAATAACGAAAACCCCATTCAGGTCGCTACTATAGAGTTTGATCCCTTAACTTAGTCTTTATCTATGCTTTAATTTATTCTAAATTCTCACTACACAATTCATTTTAATGGTCAATCTATCCCTTTCTTTAGTACATCTATTATCTGTTTAGACTTTTGTCTATTATGATTTCCTATACCTCTTTACGAAGAGCACACTTTTGTTATTCAATTTTCCGAATGAAAAACTAACCCACTATATATCATATCCATATAGAAAAGAATACAATATTTACCTAAAAATAATTATGAATATATTCGGATACTAAAAAATAATGAATATATTCAAATACTAAAATTATGATAAAAATATTAAATGTTTTCACAAAAATAATGAGTAATTTGAATTTATAATTATTATGGGAACTATTTTTCTAAAAAGAATATTAACATTTTCTCTGTAATACAACTTTAAATATTAAACCTATAATAATTATATATTTTATAGTAAATAATAATAATTCGTTTATTGTTTTATCAGAAATTTAATTTTTAGTAAAATAAAAATATATTAGATTAAAGCGAAATTTGAAACTGCATTGATTTTATTACGAATTCCACTTTTCCAAAAGTTAGAAAACAGGTAATTGACATTTGACCACATTCGAGGAAAGTAAGTTCAATTCTTTATGAAATAAATAATTTTAAAAAATAAAAATATTATAACAATCACCCTAGTAAAATAGTAGCCAGTAATAATTACTCACTATTCATCGACAACTATATCATATATTAATTAATTTCCCACAAAACAATCGTTTTTGAAGAGATGTTACCTAAGACTGTTGACCCATTTCGGAGGGGAAAAAACAATCGATTTTGAAGAGATGTTACCTAAAACTGTTGAACGTACTTCGGAGGGAAAAAAATATGATAAAAGTGAAATGTTTCGATAAACATCTTGTTTATTTTTCTATTTAGGTGGTTTAGAATTTAGTAGGGATTTATTAAAATTATAATTATGACTAATATGTTTTGGATAATTAAAGTGGCATAGTTAAAGTGTTATATGTGTTTAAACATTACAAATTAAGATTTTACTATAATTTTTCATTGGATTATGATAAAAAAATTGGGGAGAAACTTAAAAAAAAGAAAATTCATAATTAAGAACAAATCCTAAAATAAACTAAGGAATTGAAGTCAATAAAGGTTAAATTGTTTCCCTCATCTCATTTACTATCACGGTAGAGGTCAGCTATATAGCATCCTTGGTAGTGCCAACATCGGTCAGTGTGAAAAGAAAAAGAGAATATATGTATACATCAAAATTCTTTGAAGTTGCAGCGATTGAGAGAGATAGGTGTTAAAAAATGGAAAGGTAAATTACAATGAAACTTACAAATTGAAACTAACAACTCACAGGTGAGCAAGCTACGCATGGAGACTTCCCAAGTATTACAACTCTATCTCATTAATCTTTAAATATAAATATATAAGTTTACATTCAATTTACGGGGATCAAAACTATCTTCTAGAAAATAGGAACTAACACTAATCTAGGACACACACACAACTGTGAAACAAACTTTCTCCATTATTTTCAACTCTCCCACTTAATGGAGAAAGAATTCACTTGCACACCTAACATCTCCCTAAACAATTTAAATTTAATATGCCCAAGAGGCTTGGTGATGATATCAATTTCATTTTCATAGGTGTTACATTATTCAAGAAAAAATTCTTTGGACTGAACATTTTCTCTAACATAATGAAATTGAGTATCGATATGATTTTGTTTTTATGAAAAACATGCTTATTTTCCAACTTGATTGCTATTTGGTTATCACATTTAATCACTATAAAATCTTTTTGTTCTTCTCCTCCATCATGAAGAATTCTTCTCAACTAAATTGCTTCACAAGTGGTTGCACATACAGTTTGATACTCTGCTTCTGCTGATGATAAAAATTTGGTACTCTACATTTTACTACTCCAAGAAATGAGCGCGGGCCTAGTTATAGATATTTTATCATCCAGATCTTTGGCCCAATCTGAATCTAACTATCCTGTCAATTTAACATCAAGAGAATTAGTATATTTAATGCCAAAATTTATAGTTCCTTGAAGGTACCTCAAGACACCTTTTGCTATCACCCAATGATTTTCAAGATGTTTTGTCATGAACTGACTCAACACACTGACTGAATGTGCTAACTCAGGTCTGGTTATAGTCAAATCAATAAAACTTCTAAACAGTTGTTTGTATAGTGTATCATCCACCTCTTTACAACCATCATCACTTTTAAATTTAACATTATGTTGTATAGGTACTAAAGCAACTTTACACTAATCCATTATGAATTCGTTCAACAATTCATTGACATAATTGCCTTTTTTTTTATCTATTAGACTAACCTAAGTACCCACGGGGATTTTAATCGATGACCTATCTCAAGGAGTGCCTTAATAGCGCACCCATTCACCGTCAATCCAAAGCCCCGTGGGCCATTGACATAATTTCCTTGAGTAACAAATGTCTAGCCAATATCTCGCTTGACTTTAAGGCCCAAACAGTAATGGAGTTCTCTAAGGTCTTTCATTTCAAATACTTGTGACATCTGCACTTTCATTTCTTCAACTAATTCATCAGAATTTCTAGTAACAATTAAATCATTGACATATAAGGAAATCAACACAATATGCCCCTTTGAATCAAATGCAGTATACAATTTTGGATCATTTTTACTTCTCTTATAACCATGTTGTAAGAATAAAGATTCTATTGTTTCATACCAATATCTGGGAGCTTGTTTCAATCCATACAATGTCTTCTTTAATTTACAGACCAAGTGCTCTTACACCTTTTTAATGAACCATTCAGGTTGTGCTAAATATACCTCTTCCTTTAACTCTCCATTTAGAAAAGAAGATTTCACATCTAGCTAGTGTATGCTCCAATGGTACTTTGTAGCTAGAGCTATTAACATCCTAATGGTATTTAACTTAGCTACAAGAGAAAAATTTTCCTCACAATCAATCCCTTCTTTCTGTTAGTACCCTTTGGCCACCAACCTAGCTTTATATTTGTCTACGTTACCATCTTCTTTGAACTTAGGTTTATATATCCGTTTACAAACTATGGTCTCTTTTTGTTTTGGTAGTTCAACTAATTCCCAGGTTTTATTTATAATTATGGATTCATACTCTTCTTTCATAGCTGACCTCCATCCATCATACTGATTTGCTTCATTATAATTCATGGAATCAACAACATTTAAAATACTAGTCATAAGAGCAAAAGCGTTGTAACTTGTAGGGGTAATTGAGTTTGGCTACCTAATCTCCTTGGTAGCGGACTTGCCTCAATTATGTCATGTGTGATTTCTTGCTCTCCTCTAAATGGACTTTGACTTCTTAATGTATCCACATCGCTAGGTTCCTCTTTTTGCTGTTGCTTTTGTTGTAAATGATTGTCTTTGGCTTCAACATTGTTGTCATCAATCAATAAAGGCATGTGCCATTCCTCATAACTTTTTTGTCAATTCACTTCATTAATCTATTGATGGAAGACATCATCTCTACTCACAAACACCTTTTGATTAGATGGATTAAATGTTAGGTCCCTATAATACTAGTGATTACCCCATTACTATTGTAGTTGTTTCCCTTATTAATATTGTTGTGCCCATATGGTCCCCATATTTTTGTTACGATGCCCCATAGAATCCCTCTATTGTTACTTTTGTGGCTTTATATTATTATTGTTAGGTCAGCTCGGTTATATTGTGACTCCTTAGACTCTTATATATAGAAAGGAGGCTTTGTCATCGGAATCATCCAAAAATTGTTCATTTGTGTAATGTAAATGAGGTTTCCCCCTCGAAGAGGCTGAATTCTAAGGTGTTGAACTCTCTTTTCTATCTTTTTGTGAGTTTGTTTCATAACATTTGGTATCAGAACTTTGGATTGTAGGGTTTCACTGCTCCAAATAGGTCATCATGGAATTTTCGCTATAACATTTTTTCTGTGATGTTTCAAAAGCAAAAAAAAAAAAAACCATTTGAGAAGAAATCACACGAAATCTCTAATCCAAATTTTAGAGCTTTTGTGCTATATTTGCAGAGATATGATTTGAGGAAGTTGGTCTATTTGCAGACTCCTGAATTACATTCCAAACAACTGACCTGAGGAAAATCGTCATAGCTTTCTCTCTAAGCATCAGATTGAAATTTTGTAAGAAGGTACAGAAAGAGGACGGACTGTAGTTTCGTGTATATATTTTGCAGTGCCAAAGGTTGAAACAGTGACACATGGCAATTCATACAAGTTTGCTCTTCTAGAAAGGTCTATAATCAGGTCATCTTGGGAGATTGTGTATAACTCCTTCTTGGAGAATCCAATTTGGATCAGACTGGTGGAATTGGAAAGAGGACATAGAGGGATAATACAAGTCACAATTTCAGAACTAGATGATTCGATATTACAAAGATACATTAGATTCAATATCAAGCTCCTACAAAGTGAAAAAAAGTGTGTAGTTTTTTTTTTAAATTTTGCAAGCTTGGTTTGAAAAACTAGTTTGAAGGATTTCAAAGGGCATAGTAAAGCATTATTATTAGTAATTGATGCCCCAAGGAAAGAAAATACAAATACCTAGTAAGCAACCTGAAATCTCTAGCATGACTCATGAAGTAAAGTTGACTATAAACATCTTATATACTGTGAAATCAGAACAATACCATACAAATGTGCATTTTATAGATTTAACATTTAATTTCTTCCTATCCTCCTTAGGAATATGTGCAAATGCTTTAGAACCAAACACTCTTAAGTGAAGGACTCTATGTTTAAAATCATACAAATCCTAAAATGAAGTCTTGAGATCAAGACACCTAGTTAGACTTATGTTCTTTAAGTAAATTGTAGTACTAATTACATCTGCCCAAAAGCCATTGGATGTGTTCTTATCTTTCATCATGTTGCATGCACACTCCACCAGAGTTCTGTTCTTTCTTTATTCAACACCCTTCTATTGTGGAGTGTGGGGTAATGTAAAATGTTGTGCTATCCCATGATATCTACAATATTTGATGAAGTTTCGAAGCATATATTCTCCCCCTTGATCTAAGGAAAGAATTTTGATGAATTTCCCTGTGTGTTTTTCGACCATATTTGTAAATTATTTAAAATACTCTAAAGGATCATTTTTCCTTCTAAGAAAGTATACCCATGTATATGTTGTGAATCAATAAATAGAAAAAAATAATAAGCTCCACCTAAGGACCTTTTCTGCATAGGTCCACATATATCAGTATGCACAAGTTCGAGTATCTCTTTATTTATTCTATTTAAGATAGAGCGAAATTCATCCCTCTGTACTTTTCCAAGTGCACATTATTCACAATCAATATGTTCATTTCTTAAAACAAGAAGTCCATCAACCATACCTTGTTTTTGTAGCAGCAATAAGTCATGAAGGTTGACGTGACCAAAATTTTGATGCCAAATATTCTCAGTTGTAATAGTCATTGAAGTTAAAGCTTGATGTGGCACACTTGTAACATTCAATTTATACAGGCATCCAACTAATACTCCTGATGTAACTGGGTTTTGATGATCCAACAAATCCTTTATAACACAATAAGTTACCAAAAATTCTACCTTTAAATTCTGATCTACAGTCATGGAGACAGAGATCGAAATCTTTTTAATACTAGGTACATACATGAGATTCTAGATGCACCTCATATTATCATTAGGCAATATCACAAGAAAATATCTGCACCCTTTAATCTGATATGCTTTCCCATTTCTAAGGTAGATGTTGGCACCGGTATTGGTCTACTTAAAATTTTCATACCAGTGTTTATTACCTGTCATATGAGTCGATGCTCTAGAATCCAAAAATCAAGTTTCAACCTCATCAGTCTCAGTGGAAAGAGAAACATCAGACATGGATAATTTAGGATCATGATTCTGATCTTCGCCAACAAAATGCCTTGTATGACTCTTATGTCTATGTCTAGTTTCATCACTCTTCTTTTAATAACAATCTCTAGGAATATGACCAGTTCTACCACAGTGAACACACTTAATTCTTGAATCATTTATAGTGGATCACATACAATGAAATGGTTTTTTTGGGAGGGACCACCTCTTTTCTGTCCTCCTCTTGGTTTCCCTTTGAAGAACTTTTTCTTTTCCACCAACGCTACATCTCCATTCTGAGGCTTTAGATTCATACAACTCTCTTCTTCCTCCATCAAAATTCTTGTCAAATCTTCAAACGTGGGAGTTTTCTCCCTTGCTGCAAGCCCTGTAATGAACATCAAATGATCCTCTGTCATGCCGTTTAAGGTAATTATGATGAGATCAGTGTTAGAAACTTTCTCCCCTATGTCGACCAACTTGTGTCTCAATGCTTTGATCTATGAGATGAATGCAACAATTGATTCATTCTCCTCCATTCTGATGGAGAGAATATTACTCTTCAGAAACAAGAGATGATTTCTATTTTCGGTTTCATACAAATCCTTGAGTGTCACCAAAATGTCATTATGGTTGTTCATTCTCAGATCTGAGGGATTATACTATCTTTTAATGACATCTTCAACAACACCTTTGCATTATTTTCCCTCCTTTCCCAATCTTGAATTGAAGCAATTGTGGAACCTCTTTCTATAGTCAACTTTACTTCACCTTCATTTGCAATTGTCTAGGCACTCGAACCCTCGAGCAATGTCTGTAACTTGAACTTCTAGTTAGCATAACTTGACCCATCGAGCATATTTCTCTCATTAAGGTACTTCTTTGCAATGTGGTTATTCATTGTGACAAAACTAGTCGATCTACGGATCGAAATCCAGCTCCTCCAATAGCCCCAAATCCTAGTGCTACAAATCCAACTCCAGGCAGATGGCCTTCAAAAAAATGCTAGAGAGGACCACCAACACATGCACTTCTAGTCTGAGGCTACCTCTAATAGGAAAAAACAACAAAACCCTTTCACCTTACTGTAGGTCATGCTGATGAAAAATATCATAAGTTTTTTGCATCATCAGGCCAGGTAACATCATTGTTCACTAGTGTTGATCATAACTCTTTCCCAGTGCACTGTCAGTGCTGATAAGCACGACTTCTCCTTGTTGGGGTCATGCTGATCAGGTTATTAAAAAAAAATCAGTGCTCTGTCACAAAAAAGAATAAACCAGCCACCAAGGCTTAGACACTCTCTAATATCAGCCATAAGCGTTGTCATCCACCAGGGCTCAACAAATACTCAACTCAACTACCAAGTCTCTCAATCTAGCCACCAAGGCTCACCAACTCTAATACCATGTTAAAAAATGGAAAGATAGATTGGGATGAAACTTACAAAATGAAACTAGCAGCCCATAAGTGAGCAAGCTACACCTGGAGACTGCCCAAGCAGTACCGAACTATGTCATTAATAATTAAATCATAAATATATAACTTTACATTCAATTTAGGGAGATCAAAACTATATCCTCGAAAATAGGAAGTAACTCTAAACTAGGACACACACACAACCTTGAAACAAACTTTATCCATTATTTTCAACTATGGGGAATGAACCAGGAGGACCAATTTAAGATGATAACATGGGGTATGGTGCATTGTACGTGGAAAAAAACCAAGCATTGGATTCCCTACCAAAATTAAATCAATATCACCTGATGTATCTAATTATTTATTTTTCAATATTTTCAATGCACGAGATTCGCTCTATTTATGTTGCAATTCCTTTCGAGAGGTTGTGTGTCTATGTTTCACTCTCCCTCTTTATCACACTTACCTTCTTTGTTCTCTTTTCTAATCATTTAATTCCCCCCTTTAGCAATGTCGATGTTTGTATATCCATGAATTTTCCTGGTGGCCACTTTATGGGAAGAAACTGGGGAAGAACCCTAACAACTATTGTATGAAAATGAGAAATCATGCGGGATCTTGCGTGCAGGGCTACAACGAGTGATGAAGCCAAGGATGACTTGCCAATATCCATCGGTAGATTGTAGGGGCGTTGTACGACATCATCTGATGTGGGGGAGAGTTGGAAAGAATACATTGCTACATAGCTTGCCATGCTTTTCATGCCAGGACTCAGATGATCATATACATGGATGAAGATGTTACATCGCAGAAGAACAATGATATGGCCTCCCCCTTCTAAATTGGTCTGTATCTGATCATCCTGACATATATGAGGTACAATAATTCATGGCAATGGATGTTTTTGTTCAAATGATCACGAGGCTATATTTCTCAAAATAAATCCTCAATTTTCTTTTTGTGATTCTAGGAACGGGCAATTGGGTTGGGTTACTATGTTGACATCAGGTTGGTTTGATTATTATCAGCCTAATTTTTAGGTGAAATTACATAATTTAATCATTATCTTAACATGAAGTACGTTGGGATCATTATCACTATAACTTTTAAATATAATTATAGAATTTAATTAGTACATTAAAATATTTTATGCTTATTTCTGTTGGACTGAACTAGTTCTATACTTCCATTTTTGCATACTACCATTAGACATTGGCTTCAAATATGAAGAAATAATTTCCTATATGGAACATAAAAAACATGAATATGTTGCACAACATGTTCATCATGCTCCTGAAGACCCTCTTTCAACTCTCTCTAATGACAACTCCACTGATATTATGCCCCCCTGGTTTCATAGACATCGATGACTGGAAATTCATTTCTCAACTACACCTTGGGAAGAACATGGAAATTGATGACCTTGACATGCATGGCCATTGTGACTTTGACTCTAACCATAATTCAGCCCACACTACTATGCCTTCAACTTTGCTAGAAACAACCATAGTTGAGTCACTCATTTAGCCAAAGCCATTCCACCCCTTCTCCAGTTCCCCACTCCTTTGAATCCTTGTTGCACACCCAACAAGTTTCTCTCAACATTGTCCTCACCCACTTTAGGACTGTTAGGTTCCTATAATAATAGGAGTCATAAATTTAATGACTAAGGATAAGCCTTGTAATATTTTACATACCTTTGCCTTTTGCAAATGTTTTCCATATTAAAAAATTAAAAAATGTAAAGAGGGTATGTCTTAAAAGAAAAATCAAAGGACAAACAGAATAGGAGGAGGTCAAAAAATGAAAATATACGAACCCCAAAAACAAAAATAGACCATGAAATTGTGTGAGCATAAATGCCACTACTACTTACCTTATGCATAGTAATGATTGTGTGCAACTTGTTATTCATTCCGCAATCCATGGTAATCAAACTTTCTAATCTTGGTTATTTCATCCTTTGAATTTTATGCTTATAGTTAGAGAATAAAATCTAACCAAACAACTTAATCTTGGCATATCAATAGATAGGCAGAGAAATAAAAAGAGTTCATAAGCTTAATCTTAGCCTTTGGATGATATAAGGTTAGAAATAGATAGTTTGTTTTATAAAAGAAAAGATAGGATAAGGGTTTTCTATCCTAAATGTACCCAAATAAATGAAGCAAAAAACGTTATGGTAATTAAATGGGTAAGTAGAAGAAAGGTTGTGAACTACAAATTTTATTGGATCAAAACACATGCATCATGCTTAGACACATATTTCAATATGTATGATCAACTATGGAAGAAAAAACAAAGGTTTGCAAGTTAATATGTTTAACTCCCCCTCATTCATTTTTCCTCTTACTTACTAATTTCCTATCCACAAATATGTTCTACCACTTTAAATCCTTCAAGTCAAAAAGGCTAACAGAATTTCTCTGACTTTTGGTGGGACTGGACCCTCGACTTAATGACTTATGGACATCAAGTGTTGGAATCCCCTTCATGAAATTCATTTCTCCCTCATTACCCTAATAAAACCCCTTTTCCAAACGATAAACTTCACTTGCCTAGGAAAAGTGAAAACCCCCATTTAAATCCTATTTCACCCAAAAAAACCCACAAAAAACATTTTATCCTAAGTATAAAGCGTATGCACAAACATTACCTTTTACTTAAGGATATGTCTGCTCTGTCGATCACAATTCATATTTATTTTTAATTCTATTATATAAATCCCATAAAACCTTTTTCCGTATATTAATTAAATCCCATAAGTAAATACCCCCAACCCTTAGTTTTAACAAAAGGTATATATTTACCCCTTATCCTGACAAAACAAACTAATCCCCTCATTAATATTAAATAATCACAATCTTCCATGATTAAAGACCTGGGCCCCCTAAAATTTTTCCCATCCCGTCCATGTTATTTCACCACCCGATCACCGTCCAATCACCATCCCCCTCATCCAACAATCCACAACCATATCGGCCATGCCTGATATTTGATCGTTACCCGCCTAATAAAGTAGTTTTCCCCTGAACCCTAAATGCTATGCGTCAAGCATAGAGGTAGATGGGGTGATCCCTCCCAAATACTACTTATGCAACAAAAGTGATGTGATTGCTTGGGAAATCACCTCCCCACATAAGATAAGATCATCATTGTTCACTTAACTAATCCCACACAAAATTTTAAAAGTTACCCGTTAAAACCTTGGAAACCCTTCTTTTTAGTCCTTTTGTCCTGTTTAATAGTAGAACCTATCTAACCGTTTCGACACCACCATGAACCTTGCAACGTAGTTCAACCTCTGATTACTCTGAAAACATTGCCACAACTCCTTCCCCAGACATCCCTGTGCAATAAGCCATCAATTACCTTTCCTGCCAACCTGTGTTTTATTAACAAATTTTGTATTTTGCAGGTAATTAGCAGAAGACCAGAGTTTGGATAAACAGTTTTGATACTAGTTACAAAACCTGTTTACTCCAAGACTTAAAAAGAAGTTTATTTAAAAGCCTATATTAAGAAGAAGAAGACAATTATACATAGAACAGATAATAAATCATCCACACAGAGACATTGACTATTAAAATAGAGGAACCAGACAGAATTTACAGTTAGAAGAAAAATAGTTAAAACATACAAAAGGTTTATCAATATCCATTACCATACGCTGATACATATAAAAACTAAATGATTTACTATTGAAATACATAGTAAAAAGTTAAAATGTATAGTAAAAATAGAAGCACAGTAAAAGATATTAACAAGTCATCAAAGTAAAAGTGTATCAGATGAAAGAATATCAATAAAAGTGTATCAGATTGAAAAATCAAAGTGAAGATAGATGAAAAAATAAAGCATAAATGGTACATCTTCCATAAATTTCTTGTTTAAGTCATAATTTTGCATAAACTATTGTGGCCAATCGAAGATGAATTTTGAGAAACTGGAGGAATTTTGTTCTCCTGAAAGGCCAATCTACAAAAGCCTATCTCACTCTTTACACAGGTATTAAAAAAATGATATAAATGCATATCTACAGACCTATTTTTCGAACTGTGCAAAATCCTGTTTTTGACATATTTTTGCATAGAATATTGTTAACCTCTGGAGATGAATTTTGTGAAACTGAGATATTTTGATCTCAATATCATACTTATCTATAGTAACCACTTCCATATTTTACATATCTATCTCGGCTGGAGATATACAAAGGTATCACTAGACCCTAATTTTGCAGAATTTCTGGGGCAAAATGCACAAAGGAAGGAGGTAGTTGGTGACTTGGAAGCCTCGTCATCAATTAAGAGTTGCTATCAAATTCGAATTTCTCTTCTTTTTCACCATCAATCCACAAATACATTTCCAAATAGATTCATTATTTTTTATTGTCCTTTATTTAAGTTCTATTAATGTAAAATAGTTTGAGATATTTTTAAAACCAACCTTGATATTTTTTCAAGATATTTCTATTTAGAACTTGTATAATTACTTCTTCATTTGAAGTATTTTTGGGTGGATTCTTAGACATTTTTATGGACTTTTTGATCGAAATACTGTAAAGATATTGTATCACTGACTAGACCAGTAAGCTGTATTGATGAATAAACACAAGATATTTCATAGGATTCATATGTTGAGGGAAGTGCAGACAAGTATTTCCTCTTGTTCTTGTTATATTTCATAATGTTTTTCCACAATATTTAATGTATATCTGAATCTGAATTCTATTATTGGAGTATTATCTTAGAATTTGCTTAATTCCACTCTATTTTAAAAGTTAGCCATATAAATGTTTTCTAATGATATCTAAGTTTAGGAATTCTTAATTGCTCCTTAGTTTAGGTTGTCTCTTTATAATATATAGCAGAGGATTCTTAATTTCCCTTTGTTTCCAATTACCCTCTATTCCTCATTTAAGTCCTGGTCTGAGAATTCTTGATTTCTTTCTCACCCTGATTCAAACCATTTCACCCCTCTAGCCCAAAGACCTGCACTCTACTCTGCTATATTGCCCTTTGAACATTCCCTTTAGTGAGTTAATCCAATTTTTCTACCCTTCTATTGACTCCATAGCCCAATGGTCTAGAGACATCATTCTATCCAATTGTTTAAAGAATCCCACCACCCAATCTCAAATACAAATAAAAAAACACCCCGAATAATCATAACTAGCCTAAATTCAAACAAATAAAGCTAAATCATATAGAGGGAGCCCTCTCTGAGTCTAGGCTGGCTAGAGCTTATGCTCCAAATTTGGTTTGTGGTTAGCTCGATGATTTCTCCTCATCTCCATGAAGTTCTCTGTGTAGAAGGCCATCTTCGGATGTAACCCGCCTTGAGGGTTGGTGAAAAATAAGAAAAAAGGTTCAAGGTCAAACAAAGAGAAAAGAAGAATCCTCCAAGAGCTGTAGAGACCCGCAAAGAGGAAGGGATTACCAAGTGACACATAGAATATACGACAACAACATGTCATAGAAGGAGATATGGAGCCACCCTTGGATCGACGTTTCTACAACTACCCGCCATGCAGTCTCTCCCACCAAATAGTAGTTATGGCAGGATTATTTTAGGCAGGAGAAGGATTAGTTCCGCCAAGCAATGCCGACTACTGCTTCTCTCGCTAGCACTTCTTTAACCTTGAGAAATTACTGAGTGATAACATAGTGATGACCATACTGGGGAAGACTAACATGTTCTTCAAAAATATTTTACATGTTTAGATCTAATCTATGATGGTGGAGAGTGATTACAAACACAAAGGTTAAAATCATCCACCTGGTGACTCCAAATCAATTTCAAAATCAAGACTCCACTAGAGTAATGAACCTAAAAGAACAATAAAGGTCAGGCTTTTAACTTGGATTGTTATCCAAGACATCATGTTCTTTCTCATCAAAAAGGTTTTTCAATGTATATTTTATTTTAGAGAAGATCTTAGATTAATTTTTTATTATTTTCATTTGAAGATTGTAAATATAAAATCTCCTTACACATTTGAGCAACATTCTTTCGAATCTTATGAAAACCATTTTCCAATTGAGAATCCTCAATCGATCAAGACTAATCTTACAATCCCTGTTCATAGTGATATACCTTCGAAGGTTCCTGATAGACATACGCCACTCATATACCTCCTACACTCCATGCTTTCCTTAACAATTATTACAAGTATCTCCCTAGTTTTGATGGAGAAGATGGTAACAACGCTGCCCAAAAACATATTCAAGGTTTTGAGAATTATCCGTACATATTTGAGATTGATGAAGATGATGTTAGAATCAAAATCTTTGTTGTCTCTTTGCAAAGTAAAGTAAAGAGTTGGTTCAAGAATTTACCTATTGCAAGGATCTCAAATTTCCAACAGTTTTTCAAAATTTTCCTTGATAGATGGACAATTAAGGTTAATGTTTTTGTGATCATAGAAGAATATAATCAGTTAAAAAGACAACCAAATAAAACAATATAACAATTTTCTGACAAATTTAATCAAATCTATTATTCAATTCCATCAAATATAAGACCTACTCTTGATTTAGCTCTCTTTCATTATCGAAAAGAATTTGATCTAGAAAAATAGAGGAAAAGATAAAGAAGATCACCATGAAAGATAATTTTTTTTCTCAAAATCACCATGACACATTTATTTCACAAAAAGAAGAGGTTGATAGCCATGAGCAAATTCCTGCTAATTCCAACTACCATAGGTCAAAAGGTAGATTTATATAGCAATATGTGGAGAAGCGATCTGTTGATCTAATGTGTATGTTTGATGACATTACTTCTTTTAATGATTTTCCTAAATATCATCAATATGATGATAATTATGTTCTTCAAATCCAAACTAACTTTGTATAGTAATAAAAAACTAGTTTGGGAAATAAAGGAATTCAGTTTCAGCAGCTTGAAAATAGTGATCATATTATCCATATGAGCTATGAGAGTGAGGAAGAAGGTGCAAAAAATTTGGAAATAAGTGAAGCTTATTTGCCTCTTTATTTTGAATCATTTCAGTTTTTAAAGGAAATGTGGTACAAAATCTCTAAAAAAAAGGATGATCAACTTGTAGAAGTCTATGAAGCCCCATTCGAACCTATGAGTAATAAGTTGTAGCATTCCTTCCAAGATTTTCATGATCCCATAACTTATGGGTTGGATAATGAATGCAATCAGAATTGTTCTCCATTAACTAACAATCAAATTTAGGATCAAAATGATAAAGGTTTTATGAGTCAAACATTTCAATCAGAAGAAATATCATCATGAAGTTTGTTTGAAAATATGCAGGGTGATAAAGGTGAAAGTGATATTTCCATTTCATGGCCTAGAGGCCATCCAGAACAAGTGTACAATTGCTTAAATCAGTTTAAAAATAGTGTATATATTTTGGAAGATCCTTTTGTATAGTTTTTAGAGTCCATAAAGGAAATAAAGTATTTCCTTATCTTCTCATTGTTTGACAATGTTATATTGGGTTGTAGAACTTTAGTTTTAATCACAAGCAACCAAAAGCTTCAAAATCCACCAATGTAGATGATGCTTGAATGGTTGCATTGGCTATTTCATTTTATCTAACCAGCAGTTGGACAACTAATTAAGAGTAAGTAGGTAGGATTTCAGTTTGATTAAATGCAATTTTTTAGCAGTAAGTTTATTTCAGATCATATTTAGTTTGCAAAAAAGGGTGTATTTTCAGTTCAAGAGTTTTAGTTACGAAGATTATACAACAAAGAATATACATGTTTGGGATTGGCCCAATGGATCAGGCTACTCGTCGACGGTGTTCTTGACATCTCACAAGGAGATGTCATCGCCATGTGAAGCCACTGTTAGGTTCCTATAATAATAGGAGTCATAATTTTGAATGAATAAGGTTAAGCCTTGTAATATTGCACATACCTTTTCTTTCTACAAATGTTTTCCATATTAAAAATTTTAAAAATATAAAGAGGTTATGTCCTAAAAGAAAAATCAAAGAACAAAAATAATAACAAAAGGTCAAAAAATGAAAATATATGAACCTGAAAAACAAAAATAGACCATGGAAGTGTGCAAGCCTAAATTCCACTACTATTTACTTTATGCATAATAATGATTGTGTGCAGCTTGTTATTCATGCCACAATCCATGGTAATCAAACTGTTTAATATTTGTTATTTTATGCTTTGAATTTTATGTTTATAGTTAGAGAATAAAATCTAACCAAACAACTTAATCCTGGCAGATCAATAGATGGGTAGAGAGATGAAAGGAGCTCATAAGCTTAGTCTGAGCCTTTGGATGATATAAGGTTAGAAATAGATAGTTTTTTTATAAAAGAAAAGATAGGATAAGCGTTTGCTAGCCTAAATGCACCCAAATAAATGAAGAAAAATGTTAGTGTAATTAAATGGGTAAGAAGAAGAAAGGTTATTGAACTACAAAGTTGATTGTATCAAAACGCATGCATCAGGCTTACACACATATTTCAATATGCATGATCAACTATGGAAGAAAAAAAACGTTTGCAAGCTAATATTTTTAACTCCCTCTCATTCATTTTTCCCCTTACTGATTTCCTTTCCACAAATATGTTCTACCACTTTAAATCCTTCAATTAAAAAAGGATCAATGCATATCTTTGACTTATGGTGGGATGGACCCTCGGCTTAATGACTTATAGACATCAAGTGTTGGAATCCCCTTCATGAAATTCATTTCCTCCTCATTACCCTAATAAAACTCATTTTCCCAAGGATAAACTTCATTTGCTTAGGAAAAGTGAAAGCCCCCATGTAAATCCTATTTCACCCAAAAAACCCACAAAAAACATTTTATCCTAACTATAAACCATATGCACAAAAATGACCTTTTACTTAAGGATATGTCCTCCCCACCCATCACAATTCATATTAATTTTTAATTTTATTATACAAATGCCGTAAAAACTTTTCCCATATATTAATTAAATCCCATAGGTAAATACCCCCAACCCTTAGTTTTAATAAAAACTATACATTTACCCCTTATCCCGAGAAAACTAACAAATCCCCTCATTAACCTTAAATAATCCCAAGCTATGCTTATTAAAGACTCGGGCCCCCTAAACATTTTCCCATCTCATCCATGTTATTTCACCACTCAACCACCTATCTGATCACCATTCCCCTCATTCGACAGTCCACAACCATATCAGTCGCGCCCATTGGCTGATCGTTACCCGCCTGATAAAGTGGCTTTGCCCCGAACCCTAAATGCTATGTGTCAAGTGTGGAGGTAGAATGCCTGACCCCTCCCAAATACCACCTACACCACAAAAGTGGTGCGATGGCTTCGAAAACTACCACTTCGCATAAGTCAATCCTATCACTATTCACTTAGCTAATCCCATGCCAAACTTAAAAAGTTGTCTGTTGAAACCTTGAAAACCCTCATTTTCATTCCTTTTTCCCCATTTCATAGTAAAACCTTGGTGGGTGTGGAGCCTGATTATCTTTTTTATTCAAAGGTCTCAGCCACTTGTATACTGTAGGGAGACTGTACACCCTTCCACATGGAGGGGTACAGTGGAGACTTCTCCCCCCTGTGGGGGTTTGACGGGGCTGATCCATCCTGGCTAGGGGGTCCGGGCGCCAGCATTCCGCCGATAAAAGCTCGGGGGCAGCGCCCACAAAGCTAAAAATAGATGTAAAATTTCCTTCTAATAGTCTAGTAATTTCTAGTCAATCTAGGCCGTTCATTAGGCGGATGATCTGACGGTAGAAGTTATGTTTAATTTAGGGCTTTTTTCCATAGAAGGCAGCCCCCTCACTATATATGAGGGAATTGTATTGTGTCTATGTATATTTGTATTCTGAGTGAGGATGAGAGAAGAGATTGAGAGTGAAGAGGGAGTTATAGCAGATCTGTTGTAGGTTGTATCTCTTCAGTTTGCTAGATAATATAATAAAATAAGGATTGATTGTTTCTCTGTGGACGTAGCCCAAACTAGGTGAACCACGTATATCTGTGTCTATCTTGTTTTATGTGTTTTCTGTGTTTATATTTCTACAATATTTTATGTTTTCCATTGCTCTGTAATATATAATTTCCTAACAACTGGTATCAGAGCCAAAGGTCTATTTGGCTGATAAACTTGCAGGAGAGAAGGGTTCCTGGTTCGAGTGGGAGCAATGGTAGAAGATGGTAGGTTTATTCTCGAAAAATTCAAAGGCGAAAACTACCAGTTGTGGAAGATGCAGATGGAAGACTATTTGTATCAGAGAGATATGTACCTACCATTCAGTGGAAAGATAAAGAATCCGATGAGTATGACAGACACAAAATGGGACATTCTCAACAGAAAGGCACTTGGAACAATATGGTTGTGCCTAGTGGCATCGGCAACATTTAATATTTTAAAGGAAACGATAACAAATGGTTTAATGTCATCACTAGCCAAACTATATGAAAAACCCTTGGCCTCAAATAAGGTATTTCTTATGAAGTGTTTATTTAATATGAAGATGTCGGAAGGTGGATCTGTTGTAGACTGTTTAAATGATTTTAATATAGTTACAAGTCAGTTAAGTTCTGTAGGGGTAACTTTTGATGATGAAGTTAGGGCTCTGTTATTTCTGTGCTCATTGCCAGAAAGTTGGAATGGTTTAGTTATGGATATTAGTAACTCTGTCTCTTGATCTAGTACTTTAAAGTTTGATGATGTTGTCGGTGCAATCGCTGGTGAGGAAATGCGACAGAAAAGATCCAGTGAGACATCAGGCATTGCTTTGACTGTAGAGACTAGGGGAAGAGAAATGGAAAGGGGAAAGAGCCCAGGATATCGTAATAAGTCAAGAAAAGGTAAATCCAAGTCTATATCAGGGATAGTGTGCTAAAAATGTTGGAAGAAAGGACACTTGAAGAAATATTGTAAGTCTCAGAAGGGAAAAGAAGGAGACACTCAGCAAGAAACTAATCATGAAGCAAATGTAGTAGGTGATGTGCTGCAAGATGATTTGATTCTTTCATTAGAAAATATTATTGATGACTAGGTGGTAGATTCAGGGGCCTCATTCCATGCCACACATGATAAGAAACATTTTCATGATTATGTTGAAGGAGATTTTGGACAAGTTCGATTGGGTCATGATAAACCATATAAAATAATAGGAATGGGTACATTTTTTATAAAACAATAGAATGGAAATCAATGGCTACTAAAGGAGGTCAGGCATGTTCCAGATCTGAAGAAAAATATGATTTCAATAGGGGAGTTGGGAGGTGAAGGTTGTGTAAGTACTTTCATAGATAAAATCTGGAAGGTCACTAAATGATCCTTAGTAATAGCGAAAGGAGGAAAGGTTGGTACATTGTATTTATGCAACGTTATTTCTAATTCTGTTAATGATTTAACATCTATAGGAGAAGATACGACATTATGGCATCATAGGCTCGGGCACATGAGTGAGAAGGTGATGCAGATTCTTCACTCAAGAAATTTGCTGCCAAGTTTGAAGCATGTTGATTTAAAATTCTGTGAAAGTTGTGTTTATGGAAAATACAAGAGAGTGAGATTCCTTAGACTTGGGAAAGAAAAGAAGAGTGAAAAATTAGAGCTTGTGCATACAGATGTATGGAGACCTACTCAGATATCATCTCTTGGTGGCTCTTGTTATTATGTTACTTTTATTGATGATGCAACCAGAAAAACTTGGATTTATTGTATTCCAAATAAATCTGATGTATTTGATTATTTTCAAGAAATGGAAAGCTTTGGTTGAAAATGAGACATGGAAGAGGTTGAAGTGTCTCAGATTAGATAATGGAGGTGAATATTGCAGCAAAGATATTGATAGGTACCATTTGGAGAATGAAATTTGCAGAGAGAAGACAGTTCCAAGAACACCACAATAAAATGGTGTGTCAGACAGCATGAACAAGACAATCATGGAGCATGCAAGGTGCGTGAGATTGCATGCAGGATTGCCTTTACAATTTTGGGAAGATGTTGTAGACACTGTTGTTTATCTAATAAACAAAGGGCCTTCAAGTTCCTTGGTTGGTGGTATTCCAGAGGAGGCATGGATAGGTAAAAAGGTAAACTACTCATTTTTAAAGACTTTTGGTTGTGAAGCCTTTGTCCAGATTAATAAAGAAAATAGAACAAATCTTAAGGAAAAATCAAAGAAATGTACCTTTATTTCATATGGTGTTAATGATTTTGGTTATCCCTTATATTTATGAAAATCACAAAATCATTAGGAGCAGAGATGTAATATTCAATAAAAAGGTCTTGTATAAGAATCAGTTGGAGGAAAAGAAATAGGAAAAAGAAAACAAAGAATACACAACGTTTGCCGATATCACAGGAAAAATGATGGTCCTTGAAAATCATAATGATCAATAGCTAGAAAAACAACCACAATAGCAACAAGCACTTCAAACACCTGAAAGTGGTTTCAAAAGACGTACCAAGATAAGTAGACCCTATGAACGATACTCTCCTTCATTTTATTATGCATTGTTGACTAATTCTGGTGAACCATAATGTTATGAATATGTAGTGTAGTAGAAACCAAGAAGAAGTGGGAGCAAGCCATGAAAGAAGAGATCGACTCCTTAGCACATAACCAGACTTGGAACTTAGTCAGGTTGCCTGCAGGTAAAACAACATTGCAGAATAAATGGGTTTACAAGTTGAAGGAAGAAGATGGAGGTAGAAAAAGGTATAAAGCTAGACTTGTAGTGAAAGGGTTTGCACAGAAAAATGGTATAAACTTTGATGAGATATTTTCTCCTATTATGAAAATGAATTCTATCAGAACTATTCTAAGTCTAGTAGTAGCTGAATATTTGCATCTTGAGCAGTTAGATCTAAAGACAACCTTTCTCCATGGGGATTTGGAGGAAGAGATATATATGCAACAACCACAAGAATATGAGGTAAAAGGGAAGGAGAAACTAGTGTGCAAGTTGAAGAAGAGCTTGTGTGGCTTAAAACAGGCTCCAAGGCAGTGGTATCTAAAACATGATAGGTTTATGTCTGAACAAGGTTATACTAGATGTCACTCTGACCATTGTGTTTAACTCAAAAAGAAAAATGATGGCAGCTATATAATATTGTTATTGTATGTAGATGACATGCTTGTTGCAGGTTCTAACATGTAGGAAATAAATGTGCTCAAAAGGAAATTGGAAAACTCATTTTCAATGAAGGATTTGGGTGCTTCAAAACAAATCCTTGATATGAGAATAGCTAGAGATAGGAAGAATTGCAAATTAACATTGTCTCAAAGTGAGTACATAGAAAACGTGTTGAAAAGGTTTAATATGCAGAATGCAAAACTAGTTGGTATAGCTTTGGCTAGCCATTTCAAATTAAGTAACGAGGTGTGTCCCAAGACTCAGGAAGAAATGGCTCATATGTCTTAAGTTCCATATGCATCAGTACTTGGAAGCTTAATGTATGCAGTGGTCTGCACAAGGCCTAATATTGCACATGTAATGGTAGTTGTAAGTAGGTACATGAACAATTGAGGAAAAGAACATTGGATGGCGGTGAAGTGGATTCTCAGGTATTTGAGAGGTACTACAAATCAAGCATTATGCTTTAGTGGTTCAAACATTGCTTTGTAGGGATATGTTGATGCAGATATGGCAGGTGACAACGATAATAGGAGGAGAAGTACAGGATATGTATTTACTGTAGGTGGAACAACTGTTAGTTGTTTTTCAAAAATCCAAAGTGTTGTTGTACCTTCAAGAACAGAAGGAGGGTATGTTGCTGCTACAGAGGCTAGTAAAGAAATTATTTCGTTACAAAGGTTTCTGGATGAATTGGGTAATAAGAAGGAGTTTGGAAGGTTACACAGTAACAGCCAGAGTGCCATACATCTTGCAAAGAACTCTGCATTTCATTCCAAGACTAAACATATAAAACTCAAGTACCATTTCATACGGTTAGCATTGGAAGATGGACAGTTGAAGCTGGAAAAGATACACACTAGCCAGAATCTTGTAGATATGCTAACAAAAGTTGTATCCAGGGAGAAACTGACAATTCGATCAGTTTCAATTTCAAGTATGATGAAGAAGATGAGAAACAACCAAGTCCAAAGTGGAGTCATTGTCTAGCAAATGAAGTAGTGGTGGAGTTGCTATAATCAGTCTCCAAGGGAGAGATTGTTGGGTGTAAAGCTTGATTATCTTTTGTATTCAAAGGTCTCATCCGGATGTATCGCAGATGTATTCAATTTGGGCCGTTCATTTAGGCGGATGATCTGACAGTGGAAGTTATGTTTAATTTAGGGTTTTTTTGCCCTAGAGAGGAGATTGAGAGCAAAGCTAGAGTTATAGTGGTTCTGTTATAGGTTGTAGCTCTTCGTTTTGCTAGATAATATAATAAAAGAAGGACTGGTTGTTTCTCCATGGACGTAGCCCAAACTGGGTGAGCAACGTATATCTGTGTCTCTCTTATTTTGTGTTTTATATGATTATATTTCTGCAATATGTTATGTGTTCCATTGCTCCATAATATATAATTTCTAACAAACCTATCTAACCCTTCCAGTGTCACCTTGAACCTCTGTAACAAAATTCGACCTCCGATTACTTTCAAAACATTGCCACGACTCCTTCCCCAAGCATCCCTGTGCAATAAATCCATCAATTGCCTTTTCTACCAACTTGTGTTTTATCAACCAATTGTTGTATTTTGTAGGTAATTAGAAAAATACCAAAGTTTGGATAAACACTTTTGATACTAGTCACAAAACTTGTTTACTCCAAGACACGAAAAGAAATTTATTCAAAAGCCTACATTAAGAAGGAAAAGACAATTAATTATACACAGAACAGAGAAGAAATCATCCACACATAGACATTGACTGTCAAAATAGAGGAATCAGATAGAGTATACAATTAGAAGATAAACAGTTAAAACATATAGAAAGTTGATCAATATACATATAAAAACTAAATGATTTACTGTTGAAATACATAGTAAAAGTAAAAACACAGTAAAGGATATTGACAGTTCATCAAAGTAAAAGTGTATTAGATGAAATATTATCAGTAAAAGTGTATCAGATTGAAAATTCAAAGTGAAGATAGATGAAAAAATAGAGCGCAAATGGTACATCTTCCAGAAATTTCCTGTTTAAGTCGTAATTTTTCAGAAACTATTGTGGCCAATCAAAGATGTATTTTGAGAAACTGGAGGAGGTTTTTGTTCCTAAAAGGCTAGTCTACAAAAGCCTATCTGACATGTTACATAGGTATTACAAAAATAGAGATAAATGAATATCTTCTGAGCCTATTTCTCAAACCATGCAAAAACCTATTTTTGACATTGTTTTGGAGAGAATATTGTCAATAGATGGAGATACATTTTGGGAAACTAAGAGAGGTTCATCTCAACAACACATTTATCTACAATAAACTCTTTCAAGTTTTACATATCTATCTTGGATTGAGATATGCAAAGGTATCACTGGACCCTAAATTTACATAATTTCTGGGGCATAATGCATAAAGGAAGGAGGTAGGTGGTGACTTGGAAGCCTCATCATCAATTAATAGTTGCTATCAAATTCAAATTTCGCTTCTTTGTCACCATTAATCCACAAATATAGTGCAAAATATATTCATTAGTTTTGAGTGTCCTTTATTTAAGTTTTATTAATGTAAAAGAGTTTGAGATATTTGTAAAACCAATCTTGATATTTTTTCAAGATATTTCAGTTTAGAATTTGTATAAGTACTTCTTCATTTGAAGTACTTTGGGGTGGATTCTTAGACATTTGTATAGAATTCTTGATCAAAAGATTGTAAATCTATTATATTATTGACTGGACCAACAAGCTGGATTGATGAATAAACACAAGATGTTTCACAGGATTCATATGTTGAGCAAAGTGGAGACAAGTATTTTCTCTTATTGTTGTCATCTTTCTTAAATTTTTTCCACAATCCTTAACACATATCTGAATCTAAATGCTATAATTGGAGTATTATCTCAGAATTTGTTTAATTACACTTTGTTTTAACAGTTAGGCATATAAATGTTTTCTACTGATATCTAAGTTAAGGAATTCTTAATTCATCCTTAGTTTAGGTTGTCTCTTTATAATATATAGAAAAGGATTCTTAATTTCCCTTTATTTTTATTACCCTTTGTTCCTCGCTTAAGTCCTAGTCTGAGAATTCTTGATTGCTCTCTCACCCTGATTCAAATCATTTCACCCTTCTGGCCCAAAGACCTACACTCTAGTCTGCTATCTTTCCCTTCGAACATTCCCTTCAGCGAGTTAATCTAGTTCTCCTACCCTTCTATTGAATCCATAGCCCAATTGTCTAGATACATCATTCTATCCATCTGTTTAAAGAATCTCCCCTCCCAATCTCAAATACAAATAAAAAAAACCCCTGAACAATCATAACTAGCCTAAAATTCAAACAAACAAGGCTAAATCATATAGAGAAAGCCCACTTTGAGTCTAGGTTGGCTAGAGCCCATGATCGAAATTTGGTTTGTGGTTACCTCAGTGATTTATTTCTTCAACCTTTAGAAATTACTAAGTGATAAAAAGGACAACCTCCTCCATTCCTCCACTTAGAATTCTCATCCAAGGTACTACTGGCACAGGGAACTCTTATTTACTTAAATGCATAAAAGATACATCCTTGTCGAATCTACTCTCAATTCAAGCCCATTGCTGCTACTTACTCCAACAGGTGTTACAACATTTAACATATGCCCTATTCACTCCTTTGGTTTCAATGCATCCTCTTGAGGTCTGACCACTGCTACATCTGCAAGAACAACTCTACCATGTCAAATACATTTTAATCAATGAGATGATATTTATTGTGCCTAATATTATTTCACACATAGGTGATCGCTTAAGGGAGGTATTCCTTTTGTATGACAATATTCCTTTAAACAATCTATTTATCATTCTCATTGGTGATATTGGGAAATTACCTCCTGTAAAGGACATCCCCATGTATGTTGGCACTTCACGCAGGAAATCTCTTTGGTGCAACTTCGACACAATCGTCAAACTATTTACCATATTTCACCAATAAGGAGCTGACCCTACTCAAGTTGTATTTCACCAAATTTTTGCAAATATAAGGAATGCAACACCTACTATTGATGAATGAAACCTTCTCATGTTAAGTACAAATTCCTTTTTGTCAATGGATGACTAACATGAATTCAACAATGCAATGCACATATATCCAATCAACCTAGCTATCACAATGCATAATAAAATGATGCTAAAAAAATGAACATGCCAATTGCATGATGTTATGCAGAGATGATGAACCACCATCCTATTGGTACACAAGAAGAAGATGGAAATTTGGATGAAAAAGTTCTTATTTCCAATTAACAATGGGTTTCTCTCACATGCAACTTACGGGTTGAAGCAAGTCTTGTTAATGGAGACCTTGGAAAACTTGATTCCATTTCCTATGAACCTGTATCAAAACCCCTTGAATTTATATCATTTGTTGTTGTTGACTTCTTCTAATATAAAGCCCCACCATGGGATTCCATCAACCCAACTTACGTTCCACTCCCCCCATTAATGCGAGGTTCTTCTTGACAAATTCTGCTTCGAATAGCATGGGGCTTGATAATACGTAAATTATAGGGAATGACATTGCCAAAGGTGATAGTGGATATTGGAAACACAGACTAGAAAGGATTAAAATTCACTGCCATCTCTAAAATTAGAACCTTCGCTAACCTTCGCATCTCCACATTTTTTTCCTTCAACTGATACTCCCATATGCAGGGGATTTCTTACATCAAATGTAAGCAACAAGCATAGACCATGATAACTTCAAAGTATTTAAAAGAAGCTAAAATGTCATAGTTTCATCCAATGCCTTTCGATTCTTTTTCAGTAAGTATAGTTTCACCCTTTCCATTTTATTTTTAGGAAACATACTCCCTTTCTTTTGCAAATATTTGCTTCAAATCTGACTTGCATTTTCAATATGTTTTTATTTTTTCAAATAAATAAAGTCATCCTCCGCCATTACTTTCTATCCTTGTAACAATTTTTACAGTTTCTTTTACTTATTCTAGAAAGCATATGACTTCCACTTATGGAATTCAACTAATTCAACAAGTTTTGTTTCTTTTCTCTCTTTCAAACTATCAGACTATCAATGTGAATAGCAAATACATGCCTCAGCAAGTTTCTCTTCTTGACATAAAGGCCAGACACCTTCCATGTTGGTCTTCCTTCTCCATCGTTTACAACCAACTATTGACCTCCTCAGGAAGCTAAAGGCCTTCTTGAAACACCTTATAAATATTCATGAAAGAGATAGTGTAAGAATGTTTCAACTAGATTGGTAGTCCCATAATTCCCATATTTGTATTGTCGTACATACAAACTCATGTTGCAATTTCCATTGCTAACACTGTATATATGAATACTCTCAAATGGCATCAAATTCATTCCAATTGCTATGGAAAATTTGTCACTCTATATTTTACTGTAGTTTTAGGTCATTAAATGATAAGATTCATGTTCATGCCATGGAGAATCGATATCACAAAAGTCACTTATTCATCTCGAAAAATGAATTATTGGAAGTTTGTTGAAACTATAATTAATAAAACATCCAAGGTCTCTAACACCATGAAAATATGGAAATCAGCATAAAGATATAGAGATAATCAAAGAGGACTCCATGTAAGTATACTGATAGGTCGATCTCTCTAGTAATGAATGAGTTAACAAAAATTCTACAAGATCACTTTAAAACCATGTGAAAGGTGTCACATAATATCTCAGGATAAAGATCTCAGGGAGAATGCAAATTAACTTAAGTGACCGAAATAATCTGATATATCAATGTTCTGAGATGTCAAGAAAATGAAGGAAAATTAAATGTGAATCATTTATGGTTTCAAGATCTGTAAAATCACATTTAAATCCTTCAAGTGAAATGATGGAAAGCCACGTTAATATTGCCACATCATATTTCAAGAAAAAAATATCAGAGAGTAATTTAAAATGGACTTATGATTTTGCAACCCTCCGATATGGAAAAATCCAAAGTATGATGTGTTGAAGGCAAGAGATTTTCTAAACAAGGCTTCTAAGATAAATAATTCAATGATAGACAAAACTCCGACACAAATCCTTTTCTATTAAAACATTTTCGGTGGAATTCTTTTTCAAAGGTTTAATTGAATTTCACTTACGATATCGGAAGTCCAAATATATAAATATTTCTCGCAAAGTATTTAAATAGAGTAATGATAAAAAGGAAGCCCAAGATTACTATTGGATAAAAACATAATACAATAATAATTTAATATAAATTTATGAGATTTTGAGACCAAAGAATTCGGGCAAAAAAAAATAAAATAGGCTACATGGATCTCGGGGAGGCAAATTTCAGAATGTGATTTAAAATGATCTCAATATAATACAAAACCGAGATTATGCTAGGTTCGTATAATACTAGTGATTCCCCCATTACTATTGTCATTTCTGCCCTTATGGTTATTTTTGGGCCCCTATTGTCCCCATATTGCTATTATTGTGCCCTATAAAAGCCCACTATTATTATTGTTGTGCCCATATATTATTATTGTTATGTCGGCTTTAATTATATTGTGACCCCTTAGACTCCTATATATAAAAAGGAGGTATCTTCATTTGTATCATCCTAAATTGTTCATTTGTGTAATGTAAAGGAGGTTTCCTCCTCGAACAGGTTGATTTTGAAGGCATTGATCTATATTTTCTTCTATTTTGTGAGTTGGTTGCATAACATTTGGTATCAGAGGTCTGGATTCTAGGGTTTCATTGCTCCAAACAAGTCATCATGGTATTTTTGCTATAATTTATTTTTCTATGACATTTGAGAAATTAAAAAAAACCTATTTGATCTAATATATCTCTAAACCTCAGGTCCAAATTTCAGATCTTCTCTCCTCATATTTTCAGATATATGATCCAAGGAAGTTATGGTTTTTGTAGGATCCCGAATTATATCTCAAACATGTGACATGGGGAAAATCATCATAAATTTCTTTCTAAGCATAGGACTGAAATTTAGTAAGGATTTATAGAAAGAGAATGAATTGTGGTTTTTTGTGTATCAGTTTCAAGTCCTAAATTTGAAACATGGACACGTGGCACTTCATACAAGTTTGCTTTACTGAACCAGTCTATAATCAGGTCATTGTGGGAGATTTGGCATAACTCTTCCTTTGAGAATCCAATATTGATCTAGCTTATTAGGTTCAAAAGAGGACTTAGAGGGATACCACCAGACACAATTTCAGACCTTGCAGATCGAGAATTACAGAGATAAAATAGATTCAATATTGAGCTCCTACAAAGTGAAAAAAGGTGTGTAGTTTGTTTAAAATTTTGCATAAGTTTCGTTTGAAAGATTAGTTTGAAGGAATTCAAAGGGCATAGTGAAGAATTATTATTATTAATTCATGCCCCAAATAAATAAAATGGAAACACCTAGTAGGCAACTTAAAATCTCTAGCATGACTCATGAGGAAGAGGAACAGATGCAACATGATATATCAAAATTACGAGAACAAGTGCAACAAATTTCACTCTCACAAAAAGTAACAGAATCTGAGATGGATGGTTTAAAGAAAGGTGTGGAAGCTAAGATAGATGGTATGAAAGACAACATTTAAGATTGGAAGAAAGACATGGAAGGTTGGAAGGAAGGTTTGACAAAGTTGCCACACGAAAGGCTTCCTAATGGCGAAAAGGTAGTAGAGGAAACTCACAACGAGAACAAAAGAAATGTTAATTATGATTTGACGAATCACAACATTGATGATTTGAAGAAAGACGTGGAAGATTTGAAGGATTGTTTGACAAAGTTGCTACAAGAAAGGCTTCCCAATAGTGAAAAGGTAGTAGAGGAAACTCATGATGCAAACGAAAGAAATGTTAATCATGATTTCATAGACTCTAATGTTGGAACAAAGACCCACCACGTTCCAAAGATCGATATGAGGAAGTTTGATGGAAAGGATCCCATAACATGGATACTATAGATGGAACAATATTTCGATCTCCATAATGTGCAAAACACACAAGAGGTATGCATTGAAACTTTATATTTGGAACCAAATAAGTTAGTATGGTATCGATGGATTTGCTCTCGTAAACAAATTGTCACTTGGGCAATTTTTATAGAAGAAATGATAGCACATTATGACGAGAAAAATAGCAATACCTTTCTTAGCCAATTGATAAATCTCAAACAAAAGGATTCAATGATGGAGCACATTGAGGACTTCCAAAAATTGAATATAAGGGTAAAATATATTCGAGAGGAGCATAGGATTGATGTGTTCATAGGGACTTTAAAGGATAACATCCAACATGAGGTTTTCCTTTGGGAACCTGATTGATTGGAGAAGTCGTTCAGGTTGGCAAGAAAAATGTTGAGCAAAATTATGGCAACAAGGAAGGCTACCAGTCAAAACTATAAAGATGGAAGTCTTGTTGCTCCTAGCCTTCTGTTGGATGTGACTTTTTACGTGTTTTCTGCACATTCTTTCCCCAGTCTTTGATCCTCTTATCCTTGAGGCCCATGAAAATTTCATGATTAATCACCCTTTTTCTCATTATACAACCTATTCCACTATCATGTTACATTTCCATGTTTTGTTGAATAATACAATACTATATTCCTTTTTTCGGCTAATAGAGGTGAGCATTGGAGGAGTATTTAGAAGCTCTTTTCTTTTTTAGGTATTTCTCACGAGAATGAGGTTATAGAGTAAACAGGGCGCGTTGATTGGTTTCAAAGCAGGGTAGAGCAGTTTGTTGTTACACCTTGTATGATGTTACATGTTGATGTTACACATTGAATGTTGTTATAGGCTGATGTTACACCACTTGCTGATATTGAGGACTGATGTTACACCAAGGGTGTTGTTGCAAGTGATTTTTATTACATCTTGAACTGTTATTCAAACACATGATGTTGTTGCACTGAAGCTGGCAAGTTGTGGGTACTATTCTGCATAAACGCTGTCGGGTGTTAGGAATTGTTTATTTTAGAAGAACCAGACCCAAGTGGTTGCATCATTGACCAATGTATCTGAGAAGTATTTGTATTTCGAAATAGGTTGTAACTACTTTTATTTTATGATCAACATGAGAATCGTGAGATTCTTATTACTGATCTATTCCTAATTTCAGCCATGTAATAATTATAAAAGTAGCTCAATTTTTTATGTACAAGGATGACATATACAAAAGAATTATTACTCTGCTCTTGTAACTCTAATTTATTTTTAATATTAAAATCACTACGGTGATGTTGTTACTGCTCTTCATCTAATTCATTAACAAGTCGCATGTTATTCTTGTGCCCCTACTAGGGAAGAAGGGCCCTCCTCTTTAGCAGGGACAACAACGGTAGAAGTGTTGTACATTATTGTTTCATTTATTGTCATATGGTTTTCTGTTGTTGTTGTATAAATTGTGAAATACATCCACTTATGTTCCATATTATATTACATTGTTACATTGGTTTGAATAAATAGAATGATAGTGACTAATTGGTGTAGTCATTAGTTTACTATGTGGTGCACCCTTACTCTGGTAATTTCGAAGTGTGATTTCAATTCTGTGGATTGTTTTAATTTCTACATGAATGATTTAGTTTTTTGCAATTGATTCAACGAAATATTTTGTTGTTCTTTCTATTTTTCATTCTTGGTTGTAGTGTATCAGCATAGACAATACAAACTCCATTGAAACAAAAAGACCTACCCTAGGTTGACAATTAAATATTGCAGTCTCAATCAATTAGGATTGATTAAAACGACACTACATTTTGGCATCATTGTCAGGGATCGCAGTTGACGATACAATCATCGAAGTTGTTTGTTTAATGATAGAGTGTTTCTAATCCACAATCAATAGATAGTAAGGTGAGAGGTAAGAACTTGCGCATCACTCTAACATACCTAGGCGGTCTCACCGTTGTAATCACTAGGGAAGTTAGGGTGTGGCATTTTGGTGTTTTGTTTAACTTGTCTTCAAGTCTTGAGTTTTTGGGTGATATAACAAGAGGTAAGAACCTATGCATCACTCTAAAATACCTGAGTGGGCTCACGACTGTCAAAGACTGAGACACTTAAAGTGTGAGTCAATACACATAGGGTCCATGTCTGCAACTGTAGGAACTATAAAAATACCAAAACTGCCCCCACTCTAATTAGTCACAAGAAAAATGGGTCATAAAAAATAAAGGAAGAGTGTAGATTTGGGAAGGAAAACATTTATCCAGGAACTAATCTCTAAGGCAGAAAAAGAACAATCAAGCTCTTAAAGGGAAGCAAGGAAAACAGGGCCACAAAAATTTGTTACACACATAACAAGGATAGAAACCTCTAATTCCTCAATCTCAGGGCCATATCATTCTAAAGTTAGCAACCATACTCCCAAGATTAAGCATGCAATTCAGGAACAACTAGGGGAAGCTAGTATCCAGAACTTTAGGACCGAGGGACAAGGGGAAGCTGATGGGGGACATACAAAACCTGAGACAGGAGAGCACCTATTGGTTTATCAATATCTAGATTCAAGCAGTGCAGTGAAATAACCAGCCTTGGAGTTACCCGAGCCATCAAATTCGCCTGCAAGAAAATCACAATAGATGTACAAAGAACGTCTGTTATAGCAAGGGTTAGAAGGACTAGCCATGGGGGTCAAAAATGACAAAAACACTAAAACATATGCTACTGTTACTACCTCTGAGTTCCCAATCAGCAATATCATAGGCAAAGCTCCTATGAAAAATATTCCTCTATCATACTTATCATCCTTACAAGGGTTGACTGTGGAAGACCCAGACACCTTCCTACTTGAATTTGATGTCTTATGCAGGGGTTATGACTATATCTCAAATGCTCATAAGCTAAAATTATTTCTTGCTACTTTGAAAGGATCAACGTTGAGATGGTTCATGGGATTGGGCTCCACTTCTATTCAAACATGGAGATATGTGGAGACATTCTTATCAAAGTACCAAGACTATTGTAGAACGAGGGATGTAAGGGAGGAAGTATTCAAAATGACACAGAAGGAGGCTAAGAGCGTGGAAGACTATGTAGAGTGATTCCACTATAATTTGCAGAGCTCTAAACACAATGATTTAGACCATGAGATCATGAATACCATATTTATCAGAGGAATGAGGGACAACTTCCTTGACACCCTAGACCTACTAGGAAAAGGGGATGTATTGCATGAGCCATTCACTAAAATTTTAAAGCTATGTTTAAGATGCTCTAGAGAATCGTCTAAAGGGGGAAGAACAATTTGAGATGCATCTTCCTGAATACAAAAATTTGTAGGCAAAGGAGTAACCAAAGCAGAAGACGAGAATTTGTTAGAAAATTTCAAGGCTGATATCATTAGTACTCTATCTGCCTAGATAACGACAATGCAGATCAAGAAAACACAAGTAGAAGTTGATACACCTCTAGCTTTGTTCTATCCGAATTGCTAGAAGAAACATCCCTTGAGGAAATGTGAATTGAAAAACATCATCTTGTGTAATATTTGTGAGCTAGAACATTTGACCAATGAATGTCCAGAGCTTCCTAGAATGAAGGTAGCACTTAGAGAGTCAAGCTGAGAGGTGCAATCCTCTTATTTCATCGCACCAAGTAGACCATGGTAGCCATGACCTCCAGGTATGTCTCAAGCTATTTCCTCTTTCAGTTCATGGAACAATGCATATAATACTCAACAATATCCATGGAAATATCTTGCTCCTTCTTTAGCACAGTTTCCTTCACCCTAGAACCAGTTGTCTCCATCTCCCTCTATCCAATATCCTCCATCTCAACCATACCCTTGGAACCAAAACTAGAGAGGAAATGCTAAGAATACAACTTTATCTAGATTACCAAGGCAACAATAGCTACAATTACCTCCTTTCCAAACCCCTGCTTCTACATCACCTGTACTACCCCAACTACCTGTGCAAACTAACCCAAACCCAAAAAATAAAGCAACTTAGGGCATAAAGGCTCTGATTACCTTCGAGACCTACCTTATTACCCTTGTGGGGCTTAACGAAACTCAATTGCAGTTAGGTAAGGTAATTAAACCAAATCACTCTCCTATCATTACTGAGGAGGAACATGAACCTTCTGGAGGAGATACCATAGGCTCTGAGGCAGTTTTGCAGCTATAACAGCCGATACAGAACAAACTATTATCTCTGTAACAACCAACCAAGAAAGGACTATTACTCCTATAACAACCAACTCAGGAAAGGCTGATACACCTATAACAACTGACTCAGCTACTATGATGCAAAATCCTCTGTATCTTCAGAGATTGACTGAAACTGGAATGACCTCACAACATGAATCTGATTTTCTTAGGGAATTGAAATTTTTTATGTATGAATTCCTCTGCAGTAAGCTCTTAAAGAGGTACCTATTTATGCTAAAATAGTATGATACTTGTGCATTAATAAATCTAGGAGGAAGCCTAAAGACCCTGCTACCATACATGTGATGGGGAAATTATCTGAATTAATGTCTTCTCAGCCTCTTCTAACTAAGTACACTGATCCAAGAAACCCTACGGTTACTGTCTACATTAATGATCATCCCATAACTAACACATTGATTGACCTTGGGGATTCCATTAATGTGATGAAAAAGGACCTCTTTACAACCCTAGGCCTACACATGCTGAGACATACTCCTATTTTAATTAAATTAGCAAATAGATCATGTGTTAAACCCAAGGGGGTGTTGGAGGACATAGTAATTAAATTAGCTTCCTGGAGGTATTCCACTGACTTTCTTATCTTACAACCGAAATCCAATATGGGGAGACATCCTTTTATCTTAGGGAGACCTTAGCTAGCCACTGCAGATGCATTTATAGGCTACATATTTGGATCTATGGTGATCTTAGATGGTTAGGCTACAAAGAATCTTAATCTTTACCCCCCAAAACGATATGTGGATTTATATAACCCTTGGTGGGATGAGCTTGAGTCCGAATTAGATCTTTCCCTAATGCTCATCACTCTAGAGAAAGCTCAATACTTCAAGGATGAGATAGAAGATGACAACAATTTCATTAGTAACTCGCTTTATGTCGCTTCCTTTAAAAATTTGAATGAGGAAGAGGAGGTCGAAGATATAGATTTTGAACAAATGAGAACCACTCTGAATACTGACAGCAGTTCAACTGAAATAGAACCAGGAAAGTTTTTGAACATTAACCCCAACTTGACTACTAAGCAAAACCAACTGTTGTTACAACTGTTACAAAAATAGAAAAAGGTATTTGCATGGGACTATATCGATATGAAAGGCATCCACTCTAAGGTGTGCGCTCACCATATTTATATGAATGATTGTTGCAAACCAGTCAAACAACCGCAGCACTGCATGAACCCTACACTGAAGGAGGTGGTGAAGGAAGAATTACAAAAACTCTTGAGTGCTAATTTTATTTATCCTATATATGTCCATCATGGTGTGTCTTTGCTTGTCATCGTTCATAAGAAGCATGAAAAGTGAAGAGTCTATGTGGATTATAGAGAACTCAATAAGGCCACTCAAAAGGACCATTTTCCTTTACCATTTATAGAATAGGTCCTTGACAGCCTTTCTGGAAAAAAATTATTTTCATTTATAGATGGGTTTAATGTCTACAACCAGATACAAATTTCCCTACAGGATTAAGATCAAATGACCTTTGCTTGACCTTGGGGAACTTTCACATACAGAGTACTCCCTTTTGGGATTTTCAATGCACCAACAACCTTTCAAAAGGCAATACTACGAATTTTTTCTGATTTGTTGAATGAATGCCTTGAAATTTTCATGGACGGTTTTACACCTTATGGAGATGCTTTTGAAATGACATTAGCTAATTTAGAAAAAGTGTTGGAATATTGTGTACAAACTAATGTTTTTTTTAGCACTGAAAAATTTCACATGATGATGACTAAAGGGATCATGATAGGACACTACATTTATGCTGATAGGATCAAGGTAGACCCTACTAAAATAGAGGTAATTCTGAAAATTCCAACTCCCGAGATGCAAAAAGAGCTACATAGTTTCTTGGGGAATGCAAGGTATTATAGGAGATTTATAGAAATATTTTCAAAAATTGCATCACCTTTATTTTCTTTTCTCATGAAGGATGTTGACGTTTTGTGGACAGGAAAGTGTGAGTATGCCTTTTTGAAGCTAAAATGTTGTGTATTAGTAGCTTCGGTTTTACAAGGACCTAATTGGGAACTTTCATTTCACATAGCTATAGATGCATCTAATCTTGTTTAGGTGTTGTTTTAGGTCAACAGGAGGACAAGAAACCTTATGCTATTTACTACATAAGCAAAAATTTAACTCTAGTTGAGGTCAATTATGCATTGACTGAGAAGGAATTCTTAGCATTCATGCACGCCATCAATAAATTCCAACATTATATCACCAAGTATCAAGTATGTGTACACACTGACCACTCCGACATTCTTTTGTTAATAAATAAGCCAATTACCAATGGTAGAATTACATGCTGGTTATTGTTGTTAGAGGAATTTCATATCATAATTATTGATAAACCTAGAAAAGATAATGTAGTAGCTAATTTCCTTTCTAGGTTAACTATTGATGACAAATGCATTCCTACCGAGGATTATTTCCTTGATGAATATCTCTTTTCTATTTCTACTTACTCACCTTGGTATGCATATATAGCCAATTATCTTGCTATAGGGAAGTTTCCATAGTATTTGTCCTCTAGGGAGAAGAGAAAGATCATACAACAAAGTGCTACTCATACCTAGATAGTTGGGAATCTTTATCACACTAGACTAGATTTTGAGATCAGATGTTGTCGTAGAGAAGATGAGATTGTTGACATCCATAAAGCTTGTCACGAGGAACCTTGTGGAAGGCACTTCGCAGACAAGCAGACAGGGTATAAAGGCCTTTCGACTAGGTATTATTGGCCAACAATATTTCAAGATGCCAAGAATTTTGTGAAAGGATGTGATAGTTTCTAAAGGATGGGTCAACCATTGCAATCAAATGAGATGTTGTTATATTCCCAAATCATCTTCGGACCTTTTGAGAAATGAGTCCTAGATTTTGTGGGACCAATTAATCCTTCATTGAGAAAAAAATATTAAATATTGGTCTACACTGCCTATGTCACAAAATGGTTTGAGGCAAAGGCACTAACTAGAGCCACAGAGTAGGTTGTTTCATACTTTCTGTTTGAAGACATTTTTTTCCATTTTGGTATACCCAGGGAGATCATCATATATGGAGGGCCCAAGTTTACATCCCATATGATCCAAAAGTTGGTTGAAAAATATAAAGCCCGTCATAGATTCACAACACCTTATCATCCACAAGAAAATGGCCAAGTGGAAAGCACTAACAATGTCATTGAGGGGATCCTTACCAAGACCGTGTCTAGTCATTGAAGGAATTAGGCCAACAAACTTCCAAAAGCATTGTGGGAATACAGGACTACATAGAGGAATAGCACAGGATTCTCATCATATGAACTTGTGTATGGTAAAAATCACTTATTCCCTACTAAGTTTGAAATGAAGACATTGAGAACAACATTGCATGTAAATTTGGATCTGGCTACAGTACAAAGGCAGAGATTGAATCGGCTTAATGAATTGGAGGAGAAACGACTAGCAGCAGAGAGCTAAGTGACATTACAGATTCATCAAGAAGAAGAAGTTCTAGAAAGGAGATTGGGCTGTCTTATATCACTCAAGATTAAAATACTTCAAGGGTAATCTATGCACCAGATGGCTAGGTCCTTATGAGGTAGATACAGTCTTTGACAATGCGACTATAAATTTGGTTACCATTGATAGTACGAGGACACCATTGCTTGCAAATGGGAACCTTATTTGGTTATATCACAATCCTGCTTCAAGGGATTCATTTATCAACATTGTCACAAATTCAGATCTTGATATTATAGGAATAGGGAATGTCCCCCTCTACTGCCAAAATTCTAATTCTTCAATAACTGTAACAACTAAGAACCAACCATTGTTAGCGGTTATTACACCTTAAAACTTAAAAAAAAAATAAAAATAATAATAATAATAAAACAATCTAGCTGTGAAAACATTTTTCGAGCACAGAGAGATAATTTTTGTAGTAGTAGAAAACCACTTTGTGGCATCTTACACACTCTATAACAACATTTGTTATTTCAAGCATACTCTACAATAATGTTGTTACATGACCTTTTTCTTTATTCCTTTCTTTTGTGAAAATTAATAATGCATAAGTCATCTTGGTTGTTAAATCTGTAATAACCGGTGACTTTTAAAGATAAGCCAAGTAAATTATTTATTGCAATAGACAACAGGTGATCCAGGTGGATATTGGTGGCCACCCGCTAATTCGACTTGGATCCCCTCTAGTGCTTCATGCAGTTTTTTTAAGTTTCCTTAATTATATCACAATTTACTATTTTTAGCAGTTTTTCGGGTCCTAAACTTCCGGAGCCGTTTTGAGGCCCTAAACGACGTTTTTTGGGAAATCTACCGCCAGCGATATTTTGTGACTAAAAATTATCTTTTTCGTCGTAGTCCTCGGAGAGATCTTTCCAACGGGCTATCATGCACGTCAAATGGAGATAAGACGACCAATTCGCGACCCCGGGAAGTTGATGTACCAACTTCCCCAAAAACGGGGCCCACAATTTAGCGTTTCATCTTCCAGGGTTAGGTTTTGGAATGTGAAGGGTTTTTCCATTGTTTCTCAACAATAAATAGGCCTTCGAGCCTCATTGTAACACAGTTCAGAGGCATGTAGCCACACATCTCTTCTCAGAGATAAGCTGCCATCGCCCTAGCTGGTTTATTTCCATTTCTGGTTGTAAGCATATTTCAGTATTTTCCATTAATGAAATGAAGTATTATTTCCGCTACATCTTTGTGTATATGGTTATCTCTGCAATTTGTTGCGTTCCTGTTTAAGTTTGGATCAACAGGCATCATCGTCATTTGAAAAACAATTGCGGTGAGTGCTGGAGATAAGTTTGCAAGATTCGCCACCAATGTCTTCTCCCCATGTCAACCAGGTATGTCATTAAAAGGTAATATTGTTATCCTAAGTAATTATGGAAATTTAACATGATATCCCTTTTAACAATCAAGGTCGGCTATCACATTTAAGCTAGGGGGAAATTATATCACGACATGACCTTTGCATGACCTGTGAATATTTTAAAGCCACAATTAAAGAATGGTGATCTGGTAATCATTGTCACTTAATGATCGATTGTACCAAGAAAGGGAACTGTCCCTTTGACTAGACCTCCAATAACCTAGCATTAATAAGGTAACATTACTTCATTGTATGATCCATGATTGAAAATCTTAATTTGAAATTCTCACTTATGCCACCCTACCATTTACTCCCTACTACAACATTGCATCTCCATTTAGAGTACTCGAAGATGTGGAAAATAATAGTTGCAGGCTAAGACAACTTAGTAGTGTGTTGACTACTCCAGAACTTCTAAAGGAGGGGAAAAGGAAGGAGAACACCATTGAATTTGTGTATTGATCGATGGAGAAACAATTAAGCATGAACCAGGGTCAATAGAGGCTTTAGAGAATTGCCCTAAAACATGTCAGATTTTTAAGGACACGGGCTGGTTTGCATTCTTCTAGAGGCTGGAGGGATCAGACAAGGGGAGTTTCCATGTAATTCGTGAAGAATTTTGAGAGAAATCAGATGGAGGTTAGGGGATTAAATTTGGAGGTTACAGAAGAGATGATTGCTCGAGTGACAATATTAACAGTGGAAGGAAAAAGTATGGTTTAACAAGAAAGTTAATTAATTGGAGGATTTCCTCCAATAGGAGGAACCCGTGGTGAAGAAAGGGAGGGTGATTGATAGGTTGTCACTTCCCTAGCCATGGGCTGATGTTTCCATTCACCTCATCAAGTAAATCACTTATGAGGGAAGGGAAACAATCTTTTTCAATTACTACTTTCCATTGCTAAACCACCTTCAGCATCGACAACTAATAAATATTCGATACTTTTTTCTGGGAAACATCAAGCATATGGTTGTGGCTATAAAAATAGATGTGCATGCAGAAACATGTGTCACCAAACATGGCATCATCAAGCTCGTTGTCTTGGATAGCCTAAGCCACCAGGGAAGGAGTTGGGAGGAATTCATGAGGAGGAAGGCCATAACTACCCGCAAGAAACAAACTAGTACATATGAGGAAGCTGTAGCGACAATGAAGGAGCAACCCCAACCTTCAAAAGTAAGGGTTGGAAAGAGTCCAGTTGATAAGCCAATTGGTGATAGGTTGCCAAAGCAGAGAATAAGCATTAGTGGGCACCCAGAGTCCACATCCATGTTTAAGAAGAATAAGAAGGGAGTAGAGAAAAAGGACAAGGAATAGGCTCAGCTGGAGGAAGCTTCCTCACGTGGTAAGAGCAAAACTTGATCCTTGCTGTTAAAGGTTGAAAATTTTAAAAAATAAAATAGAGAGCTAAGGGAGAAAATAATAGAGAAGAAGGTAGAGGCAAGATAATCTATAAATTAGGTCTTAAATCAATATTAAGGTATTACAGACTCATGTACAGGAATTCCTATGTCATTTCATGTAATGGATCGAAAAGATTGTGAATAATACTAACATTTAACAATTGGAAAACATAACAATTCAACACATCGACACAACAAGTAATCAAGGAGTTCACCAGACTTCCTGGCTATGTCTCTTGGTCCAAGCTTTCAGTGTCAACCTCTATATTATGCCTTCAATATTAGATGATTACAAGTGTGAGCTCGAATAGAGTCTCAACACAATAGTGACAAAACACGGGGATTCCCTCGAAATCCTCAAGTCTACAAGAGTACACTGCTGCTCCTTGTTGCTCTCTATCTTCTGCTTTCTCTTTCATTCTCTTCTGTCCCTTTTGTCTGAAATAGAGTAGTTTTTAAGCCTCTCTATCATGTCTGTTCAACTCTGTTTTCGATGTGGACACGTTTTGTTAAAAATTCTTTAGGCACAAGAATAATTTCTTTTAGAAACAAAAGGATTGGCTGGTGCAGTGAAACCGACGATTTGGTCTTCCTCCGAACAAATCCCCGGATATAATACATATTTGGGCCTTATTTAATTTATTAGAAATACAATTAAATACATAGAATACATTGAAAAACCTGATAAAGACATTTTATCGGAACTAAAATATCCTATGAAATGATATTTATAATTCTTTCGGGTTTAGGCTTATTGGTATCGCATGTCACATGTTGCATAGGCCCCACTCCTTTGTATTGTTGCGATGTGATATTGCCAGATTTCAAACACTACAAACTGCACCATATAACTCTATTGGTTCTACCATACATCACATGTTTCATTCATTCATGCCTGTTATAACCCAATTTAACATTTGTGATGCGAATAAATCTCTGTCGTTGGTATTCTGCCATTAGATCAATAGCTGATGTCATCCCAATCAAACAAAACTTGCTCGATAGTCCTTCGTTGTTGATATACACTTAGTGGATTCGATGGTGCACAATGATTTCAGGTGTACAACTTGCTCGACACTTAACTAGCTTTACGGATCTGATGGGAATTATAAACTCCCAATCTATTAAAGTTCAGGTTTGATTTCTTAATTAATTTATCATTACTTTAGCACCTGATATCCATTGGATGATGAGATCTCTCGATCCTGCAGTCTGCGAGTATTCAACATACACACGTTTTAACTTCCCTTTGGTTCGATGTGATGCGATATTGGTAGTCGATCTAGACCGTTGATCTACGCACTTGATCAACGGTCCTTGTTAAATTACGTTGATCGCTCTCGCAATTCCTCAAGGCCACAGTCTTTTAACACTTCGCTTTGGTTTTTCCCCTATGCAATAATGAAGCTCCATTCTAATATACATACATACATACATACATACATATATCTATATATATACATATATATATGCATATATATATGCATATATACATATATATACATATATACATATAATACATATATATACATATATATACATATATATACATATATATATATTATATATATATATATATATATATATTATATTATATAATATATATATGGGAATGTAATGAAGGTTTTGCCGCTATACTCTGGTTTTCATGCTTTAAACATATATTTCTCTGGTGTGATAAAAGGTTCCGATGTGATAATTCTTTGAGGGACTTTGAAACATATTTTACCATCTTAAATAAAATTGAAAACTTAAGAGGTTTTTCCAAGATCCATTTTGGATCACGTCTTCCCACTGAAAAGCTTTTGGACCACCAAAAGTTGGTTTTAGCATTCGAGCAAGTGAGGATACTGCACCCTCACTTGTCCAATTTCCATCCATTGAGCTCTACTTGGATTTGAACCTTTAGGTACTCAACATCCCCTTGACGCGTTGTTCTTACCTTCCTATCTAGAACTGTGTCCTCCTGTAACTCATTGGGATACACAGGAAACAAATCCCCAATAGAAGGCAACTGACTTTTCTCTTCAGGATCTTCAATCAATGAAGGTTCATAAAATATCAAGTTTTATGCATTAATGACTGAATAGATTTGAATATTAAGCTGGAAAATCAAGGAAAAAAACATTTTCACCAATTTTATCAAGTATCTTGAAAGGTCCATACCTTATTGGTTTTAGCTTATTACCTTCACCCTACATTCTGTCTTTGCTGATGTACAGCCACACTTTATCACCAACTCAAAAACTATGCTCAACTCAATGCTTGTCATGTCTTGCTTTGTACTTGGCTTGCCTTCTTTCCATATGTTCCTGTATTGCTTGGTGAATTTCTTGGATTTGTTCAATAAACTCAGTTGCTTTGTCCACATCACTGTTTCCATCAAATGCTATGTCTATAAAGACAAAATCCAAGGGAGACTTTTGTATAAAACCAAAACAAGTCTCAAAAGAAGATCTCTGAGTAGAAGAGTGCTTGGCATGGTTGTAAGCATGTTACACATAACACAAATGCTAATCCCAAAGCTTGTGATGCTTGCTGCAATAGCCTCTGAGGAACTGGATCACTGTCCTATTGACCACTTCTGTCTGACCATCTGTTTGTGGATGAAATGATGTGGTCTTCTTCAATCTATTGTTCATCAACTCCCATAGATTTGACCAAAACTTCCCAACAAATTGAGAATCTTGATTAGATATAATAGAAGTGGGTAACCCAAAATGAACCCATACATTCTAAAAGAACAACTTTTCTACTTGTTTAGATGTAACTTTCTTGTTACATGGTATCAAAATACATATTTTACTAAACATATCCACAACAACATACAAATAATCATGACCTTTCCTAGACTTTAGCAATCCCCCAATAAAATCCATGGAAACACTTTCCCAAGGACGAGAAGGAATTGGAAGTGGAGTTTACAAGCTAGATTTTCGATTACTTGGTTTGCTTGTAGCACACATTGTACATCCTTTGATATATCTAGAAATAGTCTCATGCATTCTTGGCCAATAACATAACCTTTTCAATTGTGCAACTGTTTTACTTACACCAAAATGACATGATATAAGAGAAATATGTGCTTCTTGAATTATGTTAATGCTTTCTATTTGTGGAATGCATAAATTTCCTAGATGATATAAGAGTTGGTCCTTTACATAATAATCCAATTCTCCAACTTGCTTACCATGACATAAAGTTGCATATACATCTTTAAAATCTACATCTTGAGCATATTGTTCAATATAACTTTCATGCAATACTGTGTTATGCTTAAGTATAGTAGATGCATTTATGATTGGTCTTGATAACATTTTTGCAACCTTATTGTGTATGCCCTTCTTATATATGATGACAAGATGAAATTGTTGTAGAAAACCCATCAACATATAATGTCTTGATTGTTGCAATTTAGTCTGTGAGTGCAAATATTGAAGTGGTTGATGATCTGTATGTATGATTGTTTCTATACCCATTAGGTAATGTTTCCACTTTTTCACACTTTGTACTGATGCATACAGTTCTTTATCATATGTGGGATAATTAACTACTGTTGAAGTAAATGTCTCAGAATGATAGCATATGGGTTTTCTTTGTTGCATCAACATTGCTCCCATGGAAGAGTCACTAGCATCTGTCTCAATCTCAAATGGATGTTGAAGATCCGGCAGTGCTAGCACCGGTGCTGTACTTATTTTCTCCTTTAAGGTGTCAAAGGCTTTCTGATGTTTGCCTCCCAACTTAAACACTTGTTTCAATCCTATTAAAGCATGTAATGGAGCTGCAATCAAAGAAAAGTTAGTGATAAAATTTCTCTAGTATTTTGTTGCCCCTAGGAAACTCCTAACCTTTGTAGCAGATTTGGGTTTATGCCAATTCACAATGACGTAAACCATAGAGGGATCTATCTTCAATTCACCACCCCCTACAATATAACCCAAATAATTTAAATATGTTCTGTTGAGTTCACATTTTGACAGTTTTAAATAGAGATTTTCTCTTTTTAAAACATCTAAAGTCTGCTTTACATGCTTTACATGGTCTTCTGATGTCCTACTGAAAACTAAAAAGTTGTCTAAACAATTACAAAATAATCAATAAATGGTCTGAGTACATCATTCATAACTCTCATAAATGTAGCAGGAGCATTATTAAGACAAAACGTTGAACAAACCATTCATAAAGTCCTTACCTTGTCTTCAAATCAGTGTTTCATGCATCCTCTTCTGCAAATCTGACCTAATGATAACTCCTTCACAAGACTAACTTAGAAAAGTAAACTGCTTCTTTCAATTGATCTAACAAATCATCAACGAGGAAGGGGATAACGATTCTTGATCGTTATTTTATTTAGTGCTCTATAATCAATGCACATTCTCCACCAACCATATTTCTTTCTCACCAAGATGATTGGGGACACACATGGTGATGTGCTTGGTCGTATAAACCCTTTATCAAGAAACCCTTGTACTTGATTCTTTATCTATGCATTCTCTAAAGCTGACAACATGTACATTCCAATGTTACGTAATGGAGCATCTCACTGAAAATAAATATCATGTACTATTTCTCGCTTGGGTGGCAGACCGTTTGGTTCTTGAAATAGAACATCATACTCCGAAACAACTTTAACTAAATCATCCTTTTTTTAGAATCACAACCTTAAAATGCATTGGATTTTTCAGGATCCTTTGCCTTTACAATCATTAGTAAAAATTGCTTACTTGAATTCACAATTCTTTTCATCTGTCTTGAGTTTAAGACAGAATAGTTATCTTTGAGTTTATGAGCTCTTATAGTATATTCAATTCATATTTAGTGAGTTGACACATATTCTAAACTTTATATAAAATAGCTTTCCTATCATACAAGTATGGACTCCCCAAAACAATACCACATATAACCAATGGAACTATATCTAGCTCAACCTGATCTACAAATGTTGATCCAATATCAAACCTAAGTTTACTTTGTCTTGTTACTTGTAGCTTTGTTTTATCACACGCCCAACCTAATGCATATGGATTCTCATGAGGTTTTGTTTGTAATCCCAACTTCTTTGCAATTGTTTCAGAAGTCAAATTTACTTGTGATCCACTATCAAACAAAGTATCAATTTTTTTGTGCTTGGAAATTACCCTAATACGAAAAATATCATTTCTTTCCCTCTCATTACTTTCATTATTAATAGATTTTGCAGAATCACTTGTGGATGCTTCAGAATCTTTATCTTTAATACCTGTGGCTGTAAATGTTGTTTCATCACCTGAATATGATCCCAAGTCCTGTTGAATAGCAGCAACATTCTTCTTCTTCTTTCCACTGAGTTTCTATTTTTCAATTCTGGATGCAAAAACCAACAATGTGCCTCATCATGTCCTTCTTTCTTGCAATGAGTGCATGAAGGTTTATCCTTCTTTACAGTGTTTTCTTTCCTCTCCTTCCATTTCAGTGTCTTCTTTTCCTTGCTCTTACTTATAGAATATTTAGATGATCCCCCAACCTCTGGGTTTATATTTTTACCTCTAGCTTCTAGATGTGTGGCTTGAAGTGATACATCATCTAAGCTAGTGGGATTAAGAATGAGAATAGTATGCTTTAAATATCTATGAAGACCACTTATATACTTCAATAAAGTCTCGGGTGAATCTAATGATATACCTAGAGTTAAAGCTCTCTTTCTAAATTCATGAGTATAACTTTCTACACTTAGACCCTTCAACTAATGAAGTGTTTGCCAACTCATCATTTCCTTCTACATGTAAGCTAAGGGATGGAATTACCTTTTGATAGAAAAATCAAATTCATTCCAGGTAGAAATGATTTTACCATGTTTTTGCAGATCAACTTGTGTCTTGCCTTCCCACAATACTAGTTCAGTTTCTCCAAGTTGAAGGTTAGCTAACTGAATCTTCTTCCTTTCTAGATCAATGTTCTGTACCCTGAAATAGACATCAATTTGTCTTATCCAATTATCTAGCTTTTCTTCATTGAGTTCTCCATCATTAATTGGCAAATTAAACTTCACATCTAATTTGATTAAGGAGGTTTTCTTCTTCTTCTTAGAAGAGCTAGTAGATGATGAGGATGATGAAGGTGATGATGGAGGAGATGGTGGAGGACGCATTCCTCCTTTTCATTTGCCTTTTGGAGAGGCAACTAGAAAAGGTTAATCTATGCCTTTGTATGGTTTAGGTATTGAAGTGCTTCCACCTCAACCCTTCTTAAATTCCAGATACAACTCTTCCACCATGGCTTGGAGTGCCTTACAACCTTTTATAAATTGAGATTCTGATCCCAATGGAGTTTCTTCTACCATTCTCCTCTGAGAATAGACTCTGGCAATATCTGGATTAGCCTCAACAAGTTCTAATTCTCCTAGTCTGAGCTTTAATCTAGTTAGAATTCAAAATCCAGCACAACCTTGTCTAACCTTAACAAAACTAAAACTAAATGCTCTGATACCACTTGATCTGTAAATGAGATCTTAAATTAATATTAAGGTATTATAGACTCATGTGTAGGAATGCCTATATTATTTAGTTAAATGGATCAAAAATATTACGAATAATACAGATATTTAACAATTAGAAAACATAACAATTGAACACATCAACACAGTAAATGATCAGGGAGTTCAATAGACTCGATAGCTATGTCTCCTGATCTAATATTTCAGTGTCGACCTCTATATTATGTCTTCGAGAGAAAATGATTACAAGTATGAGCTTTAATAGAGTCTCAAAACAACAGTGACAAAACACAGGGATTTCCTCGAAATCCTCAAGTCTACAAGAGTACACAGCTGCTCCTTCTTGCTCTTTGTCTTCTTCTTTCTCTTTCACCCTCTTCTGCCACCTTTTTTTGCCATAGAGTGGTTTTTAAGCCTCTTAGCCTTGTCTATTCACCTCCCTTTTTAGTGTGGACCATGCTTTGTTAAAAACACTTAAGGCACAAGAACATTTTCTTTTAGAAACGAAAGGATCGGTGGGCATGGTGAAATCAACCATTCGGTCTTTCTCCACACAAATCACCGATATAATACATATTTGGGCCTTATTTCATTTATGGAAATACAAAGAAATACATATAATATATTGAAAAAACCGACAAAAACATTTTATTGGAACTCAAATATCTATGAAACGATGTTTATAATCCTTTCGGGTCTGGGCTTATTAATATTACTCATCGCATGTTGCATAGGCCCTGCTCCTTTGTATTGCTACGATGCGATATTGCTGGATTTCAAATGCTACAAATTGTGCCATATAACTCTATCAGTTCTTCCATACATCACATGTCGCATTCATTCACGCCTGTTACAACCCAATTTAACATTTTCGATGTGAATAAATCCCTGCTGATGGTCTTCTGCCATAAGATCGATGACTGATATTTTCCCAATCAAATAAAACATGCTCAATAGTCCTTCATCGTTGATCTACACTTAGTGGATCCGATGGTCCATAGCAATTTCGGGTGAAAAACTTGCCTAACACTTAGCCAACTTTATGCACCAGATGAGAATTATAAACTCCCAATCTATTAAAGTTCGGGTCTGATTTTTAATTAAAGTCCGATTAATTTAGCACCCGATATCCATTGGATGATGAGATCTCTCAATCCTGCGGTCTGAGGGTATTCAATATACACACGTTTTAGCTTCCCTTTGGTTCCATGTGATGTGATGTTGGTAGTTGATCTAAACCGTTGATCTACACACTCGATCAACGGTCCTCAATAAATCACGCTGATCACTATCGCAATTCCTCAAGGCCACGGTCTTTTAACAGTTCACTTCAGTTTTCCCTAATGCGATAATGAAGCTCCATTATAATATATAGATATATATATATATCCACATATATATGGAATGTGATGAAGGTTTTGCTGTTATACTCTATTTTTCATGGTTTAAACATATATTTCTTCGGTGCAATAAAAGGCTGTGATGCAATAATTCTTTAAGGAACTTTGGAACATATTTTCCTATTATAAATACAATTGAAGACTTAAGAGGTTTTTCCAAGATCAATTTTTTTATCACAAGGTCCCTGGAGTTAGACAATTTGGCTGAGGTCGTAGACATGCTAGGGCCCTATACTACTAGTGTAACCCCTTATTGTTATTAGTACAACCACTTTATTATATTGTTGTACCCATGTAGTCCCCATATTGTTACTATTGGGCCCCATAGAAGCCCACTATTGTTATTATTGTGCCCTTACATTATTATTTTTATGTCGTTTTTAATTATACTATGACTCCTTAGACTCCGTTATATAGAAAGGAGGTCTTATCATTTGTATCATCCAAGAATTATTCATTTGTGTAATGTAAATGAGGTTGCCCCCTTGAAGAGGCTGAATTCTAAGGCATTCAACTATATTTTCTATCATTTTGTAAGCTGGTTCCATAACATTTGGTATTAGAGCTTTGGATTTTAGGGTTTTGCTGCTCCAAATAGGTCATTGTGGAATTTTCGCTATAACTTTTTTCTGCAATGTTTCAGAAGCGAAAGAAAAAACCCATTTGAGACGAAATCGCACTAAACATTGGGTCCAAATTTTAGAGCTTTTCCTACTATATTTGCGGAGATATGGTCTGAGTAAGTTAGTCTTTTTGCATAGTTTTTCCAAACAGGTGACCTGGGGAAAATCATCATAACTTTCTCTCTTAGCATCAGATTGAAATTTAGTAAGAAAGTATAGAAAGAGGACAGATTGTAGTTTCTTGTATATTTTTTAGAGCCAAAGGTTGAAACAGTGATATGTGGCACTTCATACAAGTTTGCTCTTCTAGTAAGATCTATAATCATGTCATCTTGGGAGATTATGCATAAGTTTGCCTTGGAGAATCTAAATTCGATCAGACTGGTGGAATTGGAGAGAGGACACAAAGGGCACTACATGTTACAATTTCAGAATTGGAAGAACCATAATTACAGAGTTATAGTTGTTTCAATATCGAGCTCCTAAAATCAAGAAAAGTCGATATGAGGAAGTTTGATGGCAAGGATCCGGTAAATTGGATACTTTAGATGGAGAAATATTTTGATCTAAATGGTGTACCACTATTACAAAAGGTATGTATTGGAACTTTATATTTAGAACCGGATCAAGTTTTATGGTATAAATGGCTTTGTTCTTGTTAACACTTGTTACATGGTCAATTTTCACAAAGGAAATGATAGCACATTATGAGGATACAAAGAACAACACCTTCTTTAGAGCAACACCACAACAATTGGAAAGAGTAAAAGAGCTTTGTTACATAGTGGAAAGTGATATTATTGCAACAAGGAAGTCTACCCCTCACAACTATAATAATGGAAGTGTTGTTTCTCCTAGCCTTCCACAACCTACAAGGGTTACACCACAACAATTAGAAGAGAAAAGAGAAAAAGGGATTTGTTACAATTGTGATAGCAAATGGACTAAAGGTCATAAGCATGTTGAGAATAAATTATTTTACATAGATTATGAAGAGGAGGAAGAAAAGGGTCAAGAAGCATCAAAGTAAGAGTATATACACTAGGAACCAACCCCAGAGAAAGAAGAAATGAATCCGACCATATCTTGTAAAGCATTGGCAATAATTACCACTCCTCAAACTCTCAAGATAGAAGGACATATCAAGAGGAAAAAGGTTCAAGAAGTGAAAGATCACATCAAGAAATAAGAAATGGATCCAACCATATCTTGTAATGCATTGGCTAGAATTACCACTCCTAAAATTATCAAGATAGAAGGAAATATCAAGAAGAAAAATGTTCAAGAAGTGAAAGAAAACATCGAGCATCAAGAAATCAATTTGACCATATCTTGTAAAGCATTGGAAGAAATTACCACTCCTCAAAATCTCAAGATAGAAGGACATATCAGGAAGAAAAATGTTCAAGCAGTGAAAGACAACATTGAGCATCAACAACAAGTTCTCCAACTTTTAAAGGATAATGCCACTTTGGTGCAAAATCAAACGAAACAACAGGTAGATCAACATTGTAGTGAAAAATGTTTTGATGTAGGTGATTGGGTATTTTTACTGATACATCTCAAGCAAGCTATTTATGAGAAGGAAATGTTGGAAATACTACATGCACCTAAGAAATGGCAACCTTACCAAATTGGAAGACACTTCAAGGTAGAAATGGATCATGATAGTCTTAAATATTCTTTAGAACAATTATTATCTATAGAAGAACAGAAAAAATGGGTCACAAATATATTGGGTTATGAGTTTGACATCATCTGTAGAAAGGGGAAGAATTTTTTTTTTGCAGATGCACTCTCAAGAAAGGATGAGGATGTGGAAGAATTGTTTTGTGCTATTTCTATTATCTAACCAGATTGGATAAATGAAGCAAGGGATGAATGGAAGAAGGACGAAGAAGTGTAATCACTCATTCAAAAGTTGCAAAACATCCCAATTCAAACAATATTACCAGAACTTGAAGAGGAAGGAAAAATCATATTGGAACCTGGAGAAGTCATAGAAACAAGAACCCGACAACTACATAATCGATCAATTTCAAAGTATCTCATCAAGTGGAAGAACATACCCGCTGAGGATTCCACATGGGAGGACAAGAATATTCTACAAAAGTATCAAGAACTACTCAAGCGTTGAGGACAACACTTTTTGAAGGAGAGGGGCATGTTAGGCCCTTGTACTACTAGTGTAACCCTTTATTATTATTATTACAAGCCCCTTATTATATTTTTGTACCCATGTAGTCCCCATATTGTTACTATTCTGCCCCATAGAATCTCAGTATTGTTATTATTATGCCCTCACATTACTATTGTTATGTCATCTCTGATTATATTATGACTCCTTGCACTCCTATATATAGAAAGGAGGTCTTGTCATTTGTTTTATCCAAGAATTATTCATTTGTGTAATGTAAAGAAGGTTGCCACCTCGAAGAGGCTGAATTCTAAGGCATTCAACTATCTTTTCTATATTTTGTGAGCTAGTTTCATAACAAGACAGACCCAAGAAGGGAGATGTCTTGGGTGTTGTGTGCATGGCTTCTGTTGAGAAGCCATGGGAAATGGGGTTTAGATTCTATGTAGTGGACACCATCTCGAGGGAAACACAAACCGAATCCTGGGAGGTTGACACAAAAAAACCTGTGAAAGTTGTTGCTATTACACAAGAACCAACAGCTGAGACGACTCAATACATAGAAAGTAATTTGGTAACGAATACATAGAAGCCCTTGGTTGACACTCATGTTTGTTATATACCTAGGGGGGATAATATGGGGTACCAAGGGAGGTGCCCAAGGTAATAATGTAATAATGGGATGGGCCATAGTAATAAATAAGGTGGTTAACCCATATCATGTAAGGGACCACAAAGTAGTTAGTATTAATGTAATGGGCCCATGGTATTAGTGGATGGTATGAGGGAACCATGGTAATGATCCATGGTATTGCATGTATGAGGGCTATATAGAGGCTAGAGACTCCACATGGAAGATGTTAAGGAATTGTGAAGAACCATTGTATGAACAAGCATATGGCTTGTGGAGTGTTCTCCTTCCTTAAGGAGTGAAGGTATGGTGTTGTCCTACCTTAAGGGTTTGATATCAATAGAGAATCATTTCATATTATTTCTAGGTTTATTTGCATTATCTTATATTTTCATATCAGATCTATAATATTCTTGGATCAGATCTATAACAAGTGGTATCGGAGCACTTTCTTGGGCAAAAAAGTGGAGATTTTTTTTTATTTTTGCAGGATTTCAGGGGTGGCGAGTTTGCAGTTCAGATCTATACATTTTGTTGCAATATCTACAAAATATAATTGTATATCTGAATTCTATGTGAAAAAATACCCAATTTAAAAAAAAAAATCAGTCGAATCGGAGTCCGGATGAAGGAGATATCACTAATCTAAAAATCAGTGGGGTTGTAGATAATTTTTCAGGGCAGCGAGTTTTCGGCGCAAATCTGGACATCCTAGTGCAAGATCTGAAAAATCTAATTGTAGATATGGATTCTTTGTGAAAAAGTACACAATTTCGAAAAAACATTCAGTTGAATCGGAGCCCGGATGAGGGAGATATCGCTGATTTAAAATCAGCTCTTTTTTGCAGAAATTTTGGTGAGGGCAGGAGAGTTGCAGTGCAAATCTGAAATTCCAGGTCTAGGATCAAGATTTCTATCACATGGGTAGATGCAGAATGATTGTTTCATTTCTAAAAATAGGTCATAATAGGGATTCTGAGCAATATTGACTAAACTGTGACAGTTTCAAATTTTCGCCAAGTAAGTGAATTTTTTCCAAACCTTCATGGCTTCTAGCAAGGAATTTTTTACAGGGAATGATAATGGTCCTACTATTGAAGAATTCATACAAGAACTAAAGAGCATATTTGGGGTACGTTGGAAGTCTATAGTACCAATTGGTTTGAAAGAAGAAGCTGCCATATGGTGGAACTCACTTGGCATCAAAGACTTGTCCAAATTTTCGAATGAAGAATTCGAAAAACTCCTTATGGACAAATGGTCTCATGCTAGAAAACAAGATAAAGGGAAACATGTGGAGTTATTTCCTACTGGTATATCCTTATTACAGGTTCATGGGTTGATTCAAAAGGAGAAGATTGTTGTGTCTATCAATCCTAGTTGCAAGCATAATTTTATCAATACTCATTTGGCAAAAAAATTGCAAGTTCCAGCCAAACACATTGAAAACACACAAGTGGATGAGGAGGATGCTCAGATTTATAAGGATTTGAAGCTTTCTATGGATAAGTATGTGTTGCATGGTGATTTTTATGCTTCAGATATGGATAACATGGATGTTGTTTTGGGATACGCTTGGATGGAATCAGTGGGTACTATAAATATTAATGTGCAGAAGAAATTCCTGAAGCTCTGGTGTAAAAAGAAGAAAATTACATTACAGGATATTTCCATTAATAAACAGGTAGAGTCCAAGGAGGTTGAAGCAGAAGATGTTACAGGGACTGACATATCAAATGATGAGCAGTTGATGGTCGACAATCAAACACAAACAGAGGCTGAAGCCGAAAAGGTAACAGGTGCTGACACATCTGATGCGGGTTCAGTGGTTGAAGTCATATTGGAAAAGAAGACACCACAACAGGCACCATAGCAGGGTGAATTAGAGAAAAAGACACCGTGGGTTAAAATTTCAGCATATCATCACCCACATCACTCTGCAAGACAATCGTCAAGATGGAAACCAAGTAGTCACAACCCCCATTTGAAGGATAGCGAGGAGCGAAGATCCACCTACTACACATCAACACAGAAAAGCTGCCACGGTCAACTTCCATATCAAGCGAGCGAGGCACCAGCAAGATTGAGGGTTCACCTTTCTCTTGGATGGTTAGTTGCACGTGCATGGTACCAGTAGACTACCCTTTTGAGTAGATCTTATTATTTGTGTTCTTCCCATGTTTCGAGGATGAAACATGCTTAGGGGGGTGGAATGTTATATACCTAGGGGGGATAATATGGGGTACCAAGGGAGGTGCCCAAGGTAATAATGTAATAATGGGATGGGACATAGTAATAAATAAGGGGGTTAACCCGTATCATGTAAGGGACCACAAGTAGTTAGTATTGATGTAATTGGCCCATGGTATTAGTGGATGGTATGAGGGAACCATGGTAATGATCTATGGTATTGAATGTATGAGGGCTATATAGAGGCTAGAGACTCCACATGGAAGATGTCAAGGAATTGTGAAGAACTATTGTATGAACAAGCATATGGCTTGTGGAGTGTTCTCCTTCCTTAAGGAGTGAAGGTATGGTGTTGTCCTACCTTAAGGGTTTGATAATAAAGAAGCATTTCTATCTATTCAGATCTTGTTATTCTTGGGTTTATTTATATTTTCATATATTTCTGGGTTACATCTACAACACTGTTACACAAGAACTAGCAGTGGAGACAGAAGTCCTCCAAGGAAAGGAAGAAGAAGCTGATATCCATGAGCCTATGATTGACACTGCTATTACACAAGAACTAGTAGTGGATATAGAAGCCTATCGAGGGAAAAATGATACACAAAACACTTAGATGATACTGTTGTTACATAAGAACTAACTGTGGAAATGAAACCTGATTAGGGAGAGAAAGAAACTGTTACAAAAAAATACATTCATGAAGTTGTTGTTACACAAGAACCAACATCTGTAATGGAGTAGTTTCACCCTCAGAAGGTTTTTACACCCTCGATTGTTAGTGCATGTGGGAGAACATTGAGTCCTGACGACAGATGTTATTCTGAAAATATGTTGTTGTTACTAGAGGTACAAAAATGGAAGCAGTTGGTACTCTGTCTACAAGAGGGGGTGATCTTGCTCAAGGCACACAAAAAAATGATGGCTTCCATCAAGGAAAAGTGGTTCAAGGAAGAACAGGAGGGAGAATGGGAAGCATGGAGACATAAGGAAGCTATGATGAAAAAGGAGGAACAATTGCAGTCGTTATAGCAGGAGGTTCTAGATCTGACGAATGACGATAAAAAGCTTTGTGATCTTTCCTTGAACCTGCTAGCATGCAGGTGGTCATCTCCATCATATCCAGTGTTCTTTTTGGAATGATATTATTTATTTCAGTTAAAATCAATTTTTGAGAATAGGTCTTATTCGGGTCCTTCTACCCAAACTTTTCTTGATATTTTTCACACTTGCAATTTTGATGAAAAGGTATTTCTTTATGAGCTCTTTTTTCATAACATCGGGTGTGAGTATGCCAACACAAAAATGGTAGAAACTGTCTTCTCCTATATGGGAGATTTGCAATTGCATGCTTTTCTTTCATTTATTAGAAACCAAATTGAATGATTTCAAGCCTTGAAATCTGTTGAAACTAATGAAGAGAGGACAAGGTTATCGGTCAAAGCAGAGCCAAGGATGGTTTATGAACTCGTGCATGAGTTTAAGTTGTTCGTGAGTACCCTAGAGATCAGGGAGCTATCAGCTATCTATAGGAAGACGATTGTGAGGATTTGCCTCAATTTGCATGCACGGATGAAAGGTCAAGTGCTAGCAGGATGCTTTAAATGCACTAAAACATGTAGCATTGAGTTGCAGGAAGGGGATCCTTTTGAATGCAAAAATTTCATGGTTGTTGTTACACGGGTGCCCGAATATGCTCGGATCATGTAGACTTTGGGGGCATTCTGGATCGTAGATTTAAATTTCATTTGATTTGGTTACCAGTAGAAGAGAATCAGTCAGACTACCACCTATGTGATTATGAAGAAGTATCTTGGCTATGACAATTGATGGCCACTCACTGGTACAGAGCTCTGGGTGAAGACATTGTTGGTGCTTACAGTTTTACAGACTTGCATCAGGGGTATAGCAAGAGAAGCTAAGGTTCTACATGGTGACATGCAGTTGCTTCAGCTGGGCGGAGATGTTGGGTGTGACATTTTACCTCTTTTCAGCACACTCTGTGCCCAGTTTTGATCCTATTATCTTTCAAGCCCATGAAAATTTACATGACTAATCACCATTTTTCTCATTTATACAACCTATTCCACTGTCATGTTAATTTGCCATGTTTTGCTTAACAATACGATACTATATTCCTTTTTGTGGCTAACTAGGGTGAGCGTTGGAGAAGTATTTTGTAAGCTCTTCTCTTTTTAGGTTTTTCTCGTGGGAACAAGGTTACAGAGTAAACATCCCACGTTGATCGGTTTCAGAGAAGTTTGCTATTACACCCTGTATGCTATTACGGGTTGTTGTTAGACACTGAATGTTGTTACACGCTGTTGTTACACCACATGTTGATACTGAGGACAACTCTTACAACAAAGGTGTTATGCCCAATGATGTCGTTACATCTTGAAGCACTATTTGACCATATGATGTTGTGGCACCAAAGTTGGCAGGTTGTGGCTACTATTCCACATAACAGTTGGCGAGTGTTAGGAATTGTTTATTTTAGAAGCAACACATCCAAGTGGTTGCAATCTTAACCAATGTATCTGAGAAGTATTTGTATTTAGAAATAGGTTGTAACTATGTTTATTTTATGATCAGCATGAGAGTTGTGAGATTCTCATGACTAATCTATTCCTAATGTTGGGCATGTAATAATTAAAGAAACTTGATTTCCTATGTACAAGGATGACATATATAAAATCACTGTTACTCTTATCTTGTAACTACGAATTATTTTTAACATTAAAATCACTATGGTTATGCTATTACTATTATTCAACTGATTCATTAATTAGTCTCGTGTTATTCCTGTGCCCCTGCTAGGAAGGAAGGGCCCTCCTCTTTAGCAGGGATGCAGTGATAGAAGTAGCGTACATTATTGTTTCTTTAGTTGTCATTTGGTTTTATGTTGTTTCTATATAAATTTTAAAATAAACCTACTATTGTTCCAGGTAATATTATGATGTTACACTGGTTTGAATAAATAGAATGATAGTGACAAACTGGTGTATTCACTAGTTTACTATGTGGCACACCCTTACTCTGGTAATTGTGAAGTGTGATTTCAATTTTGTGGAGTTTTTTAATTTCTACATGAATGATTTAATTTTTTTGCAATTGATTCAGTGACATATTTTACTATTCTTTATATTTTTCATTCTTAGTTGTAGTGTATCAGCAGAGACAGTGTGAACTCCATTGAAACAGTAAGACCTACCCTGGGTTGAGAATTAAATGTTGCATTCTTGGTCAGTTAGGATTGAAAACAAAAACACTACATCTTCCACAACCTATAAGATTAACACCACAACAATTGGAAGAAAAAGAGAGAAATGGATTTGTTACAATTGTGATAGAAAATACATTAAATGTCATAAGTGTGTTGAGAAGAAATTATTTTACATAGATTGTGTTAGCCTCCTGCTGCAGCAGGTTACTCATATTTCATGATTGACATTTTTACAAACCAAATATGTCATACTTTGCATGCTGCAATGCTCCATATTTGCTAAACAGTCACCAAGCAAAGAAGGCTACTCAAAGTTCATCTAACTGCTTTCCAAATTTTGAGAAGTTATTCCAGTTTTGTACAATTTTCAGCTAAAGGGAGGTCCAAACATCTCAATCTTGGTCTCCCTAGGTTTCAATTTCCTGTTTTAGAATATAGAGGATGAAAATCTATCCAAACAACTTAATCTTGGTAGATTCTTAGATAGGTAGAGAATCAAAGGAGCCCAACTGTTTAATTTGGGCCCTTGGAAGAAAAAAGGGTAGTTTGTAGATAGGAAGTTATAAAAAGAAAAAACTGAAATGATGGGTCTGCAAGTCTAAGTGCACCCAAACCAAAAGAAGAAAAAATGTTAGGTAGGTAGGCTGGGTAGGTAGTTTTGAGGTTGCAGAATCTTGATTGCTGATCAGTTCCATATTTTCAGGGTGTTATCTCTACTCAAGACATAATCACCAGGCAGTTTTATGTGAAAGAGCTCAAAACAGGCACAACTAACTTCCTCTCTCCATCTCCCCCAAATCATTAACTAATTTCCCCAAAAAGAGGTCAATATCTTCTTGATATCTTTTAGTTTCATAATTTTTATGTCATTAGCTTGGGCGAAGACCTGCTTCACTCAAAGAGAATCCATACTCTCTCTATAAGGTTCTATCTCCCCTTTTCAGGCCTAAGACCTCTGAAGCTTAGCACTTTCTTGTCATCTCCATTTTAACTACTAACACTATTATTTAACTTCCTATATTTTCCCCATCCCCCTACTAAAACTATGTAGACAATCCCCTTATGTAAATATCCCCTCCCCTTGGTTGCAATATCACCATAAATACTTCATTGGGAATTACTAAGTCACCTGGATTTTAGTAAGAACCCTCCCTCTGCAAAAATTTCCACTCCCAAGTGTATGGACCCCTTCCAAACACTAAGGGAACCCTTTCCAAATGCTAAATAACCCTCCCCGTGCATTCTTCTGTGAAAAATATTAATGTTTGTTTGATAAGTTTTCACCGCGCAAACACATTTACCCATTTTCTAAAGTTAAAAACCCACCGCGCCATGAAAAATTAAGCCTTTAACGTGCGCGTGCCTTTGTTAAACCCCCCTCATCTCCCTTTCTCGTCCACCGTCATATCGCCTCCCCCAAATCCAACGGTCCTTGATCACATCGCGCACTTGATTACGGTGGTAGGTTACCACCCGATGTCCGACGGTTTTCCCGTCGTACACCAGGACAGGTGACGGCCTCCCATTGCATCGAGCCGCCCCTGACAGAAACCATCTCCGTACCAAAGGCGGTCCGACGCACAGGGAAAACCGCCCTCCCCTCACATAACAGGAGCGCCACCTCATCCTGCCAGGTTGCCTCCACTTCATCTCACCTGCCTGCACCCGGTCCACGTCACCCTGCCACGTATCCCTACCATGTCACCCCGCCGTACTGCCACGTCACCTTGATGAAATCAGCATGATGACGTCACATCCGTACCAAAGGACCCCACTGTTGACATCAGCATGGTGACGTCATCTGCCGTACTGCTGACGTCAGCAGCCAAAAAACCCAAAAATTCGCGCAAGAAGAAAAATCGTGCTTCGGAGCTCCTGAATGAGAAACGGAGGCAGTTTTCGATGCATGATTAGTGCTAAGTGCTAATCATGCATCACTATGGGAAATAGGCCATATTGGGGAATATTTTGATTCCTTGGCCCGTTTTGCACCGAAAAGGCCTGAAATTGCCCGATTTTGCCAAATTAGACAGATTTGAAGACAGGAAGAGACCAGAGACAGAGATTAAAGAGTATCGAATCAAATTCACAGAGAGAAAACATGTCAAAGAGTATCAGAAAGCGGCGGAGACCATCAATGTAGTGGCAAAGAGTATCAGCGAAGATCTTAACACCGGCGCAAAGCAGGAGAAAATTTAATACGTTCCAGCAAAGTCAAAGAAAGAGGGTGAGGCCACTCAAAACTCTCAAATCATGGTTATTGCACATTTAAACTCACACCAGATCAGAACTGCAAATCCCAAAGCACAGTTATTCCAGCATTACTGCCTCGAGCCTCCAAGGGCCACATTGCACTCCTTTTGATCCAGCTACCTTTGACACAGTTCAACAGATATTTACCTGCATTTAATTTTGGCACAATTTTACGTTTAGAAAGCTCTTTTTGTAGACCTGTTTTAGGTCAATTGTAATAAATAAGTTTGAGATATTTGCACTATAAAGATAACCCTGAATACTATATTACGGGTTGGTTGCCTGGTTGGTTGATTAGTCAACAAGCTATCTCTAGCTGATTCTGCTCCGGGAGAGACTCGCACTGTAATATCTGATAAGTTTCTATAATCGAAGACTGCTTATGAGCCTTGGAGAATGGATTGTTCACTGTGTTTTCTGGTTGAAGAGTGATTATGGAATTCTCGTGCTGTTGCATAACTCAATAAGTGCTTCTTACCTCTGTTTTCATTCATGAATTACGCTCTTAAAACAAGCAGAAAGAAAGATTAGCTTAGAATTTGTTTAAAACACTTATGCTCAATTTCTGTGTTTCTTTATGTTTCCTCTGTTTAAGCATAATATGAATTCCAAATGCTATGTTTGCTTAAACCAAGAAGTTAACCAGGAATTCTTCATTGCCCTAGATAGAATATGGTCTCCCTTTGTTAATTAAATGAGAGATTCTTAAAGTGCCTCTCATTCCTTACATATCATTCATCCTTTTAGTCTGAAGATTGTGTTATGAGCAGCTATCCTGCTTCATTATTTCTCTTATAACTAGAAAGACTCACTGATAATCCTAACTCATGACTCCATGCCCAATGGTTTGAAACTTATCACTTCATAAATTGCCTCTCTGCCTGAAAGCATTTTCCTTCCATCCAAACACAAACAAAAACCCCTGAGCCAAAAGATAGCCTAAAATCATCAACAAATTTGAATCATTAAGAGAGAGCCCTCTCTGATTGCAGGTGGGCTAGAACCTGCAATTCAAAGATTGTTTTGTGGTTACCTCGGCCGTATCCCTACAGGAGCCTAGGGACAACCTGAGTGATGATGTAATGGCGACTCCACTGGGGAACTCCTCAGATAAATTCACTAAACCAGTCTGCAGCCCCACAGAGGAAGAAACCAACCTGTGAAGGCCTCGGTCGACCTGTGTATTTTAGAAAAAAGTTCCCAAAAAATAGAGTAGAAGCTGGCTCCTAAGAAGCAAACGCGTGATACATGATCAAATCGTGATCCAAATCACCCAGCTGTTTTTGAAAATCCAAATTTAATTCCTAAGATCATTAGAAAACAAAAGCAAAAAGAAGACCCAACTGCTGCGAGTCCTGAAACAGTTCAACCAAGCACTGTTCCAACCCCTGTCAAAGTTTTATTCCGGTCAACCCCAAGTTCCCCTGGTTCATCACCTCCTTCTCCAAGCAACTCCTCTACACCTCCATCCCACACTCCTACTACCACTACTACTCCTTCTACCCCGGTTGTTCCTGTTATCCCCGCTGCCCTAGCTGTTCCGCTTATCCCCATCATCATGGCTAGATATGCGCCCTTATAGCTGCCTGCTAATCCCGAGGCTATGCCTCAGGACTACCAGTCAAAAATGACTTATTTTGATGGCACAAACTCCTCCACCGCCCTACAACATACAAAGAAAATGCAGGATTATTTGTAGAGTGATGAAATTGATGATGACAGTGTAAGAATGAAGATTTTTGTCCAAAGTTTGATCGGTGATGTCAGAACCTGGTTTAGGGCACTTGCACCCAATTCCATATTAAACCCTGAAGCCTTATATTAGGCATTTACTAACAGATGGGAGAAAAAGCAAGATCCCCTACACATACTATCTGAGTATGATACTATCAAAAGAGGTCCTCGAGAAACAGTTTTGGATTACTGTGTAAGGTTTAATAATGTGTACAATGCAATACCACAAAATTTAAGACCTCCACCTGATCTCGCGTTATACAAATTCCCGGATGGCTTCGATGCTGAGATGGCATATCAGTTAAGAGAAAGAGCCCCTCAAAGCCTTGCAGAAATGCAGGATGTTGCTGTTAGTGTGGAAGCAAATCTAATTGCTAAAAGGAACAGAGGTAGAACTGAGAGAAGAACCACTTTTAAATAAGAACCCTTAGCCTTCGATCAGAAGCTAGATGCTATCATCAGTGGCATCCATAGGCTGGGAGACAGAGTGGACAATGTTGAGAGAAAAACTGCATGGGAAGGTCAATAACCCAATGCCATAACGAACCCGAACTTCAGAAAAACTCAAAACACAAACGTTGGAAGGGCCAGTCCCGACCATGATATTAGGCCTCCTTTTCAAGAAAAATATGTGGAGGCATCTACATCCACTGAGCCCACACATGGGACTCATATGAACTTGATAGATTCAGAAAATGAACAGCAAATCTTTCTTATGAAAGAAGAATGACCATATCCTGATGCAAAACAATTTCACACCAAGTCAGGAGAGTCCTTCGACTTTAAACAAGGCTATGATACCGCTGTGTACGAGGTACACAAGCAATACAAATTAAGAACAAGGACCATTGATGTTCCCCCATCTAGCAGAACAAAAGATAGCAAACAACTCAACAGAAGTAAAGGAAATATCATCGTCAATCAACCATCTGACAACTCTGTCCCAAACCCTCATCAGGTAACTGTGGAGGATGTAACAGACACACACTCTCCTGTTGATCGGCCTCTACCTCCCTCCTCCCGAAAAGAAGATCTGAATAGAACTCCTAAAAATCTTCCCAAAACAGAAATACCACAAACTGTCATACATCATGACATTAACATTCCAAAAGAAAACGTAAAGAGTATGCCTGAAAAAGAGAAATCGGCAGCTGACAATACCAAGAGCTCATCGGAAAGACCATTTAGTTTAGAAGCAAAGATTGGAAAACTCATGATATCCATTCCCCTCTCAGAACTTGCCAAACATGATGTATATAGGCAACAAATTCAAAGGTCACTTCAATTACCAGACGTAAGGGATGATGTGAACGTTCTAGACGATACCCCTGAACTACTGTTTGGTCCAGAAGTTAACGGAAAATCAGCATATGGACCTGTTCCACCTTTTTATGTCAGTCTGCACATACACAACAAAATACTGCATAACGCTATGTTTGACTCAGGTGCCTCACATAACCTTATGGCCAAAGCTGTAATGGAAAGGTTGAACCTTGATGTCACAAGACCATACAAAGATCTGTATTCCTTTGACTCAAGTCAAGTAAAATGTTTAGGCTTGATCAAAGACCTTTGTGTCTCTCTAGTCCAATTTTCCAACAAGAAAATCTTAATGGATGTAGTAGTTGCTGACATTCCCACAAAGTATGGCATGCTCCTATCTAGATCGTGGGGAGCAAAATTGCAAGGGTCCCTTAAACTCGACCTCTTTTATGCCACTATATCTGTCTTTGGGCAACCAAAGAGACTATATAGAGAAACATTAATGAAGTATGTGGTAAGCAGTGAGGAAAAACCCCAAAATTTTCCAATTTACTCAATCCATTCTGATATGGATTCTTTTATTTTATTTAATGATAACACCAGCCCTCCAACTAATGATAAGCCATTATCTTTGGAGCAAGGAACGTACATCAATGAGGAATCGGTTGCCAATACCCATGAAATTGTCTCAACAGCCAAGGCAACCAACAAGCAGCAAGAAGAACATCCCGAAACAGAAATTGTAAGTCTTCCTGATCCCCAAAAAACTGAAACTCTCAATACAAACCTCAGACAAGAAATCACATGGTATTTGGAGTTTGACAGTTTGGTTAACAAGTTAGGAGCAGGGGTTGGAGTATGGATTTACAATACTCATCATAACCACACACAAGGCCATGCCTATAGACTCAATTTCAGATGTACAAACAACATGGCAGAGTATGAAGCTCTTCTCTTAGGCCTCAAGTTGCTCAAACTCCTAGGAGCTACTAAAGTGTCCATCCTAGGTGACTCTGACTTGATTATACAACAAATAAAGGGTAACTTTGTCGCTAATGATAGTAGAATGAGATCTTACAGAGCTGTTGCCACCAAATTACTCAATGCCTTCAGTGAATTCAAGCTTGCCAAAATTGCACGAGATCACAATATTCATGCCCATAGTCTAGAAACCTTTGCTAGTACATGCAAGCTTCCCTTTGAATGAAATCACCTTTTCACCACTGAAATAAAACACAGACCTTCGGTCCGTAACAATGTTAAGGATTGGCAGGTATTTCAAAATGATGCCCAGATTAACAGTTTCTTAACTATGGAGGACGAATTTTCCAACATAAACATTGACATGGATGCCATGGCCGACTCACAACAGTTAGCAGAAGAAAATCACCTGACTGTAACAGCTGCAACAGCTAAACAAATCCTTAACCCAACTATTTTTAACAATTCAAACATAGAACAATTGAAACGAATCTGTTTAGAGGAAACAGCCAAAGCAGAGGATGTGTTTATTGATCTAAAGAGTAATGTTCTACCTGTCGACCTTACTCCATTGGAAGACATGTTTGATGACAATGATGTGCCCAAAAAGCCAAAGATGGAACCTTTGAATGCTGCCATAGAAGAAAACAACATAGGAACAACATAGCACCCCAGAATGATTAAGTTATCCAAAAATCTGCCCCCTGATCAAAAACCGAAATATGTGCATTTGTTCAAAGAATTCCAAGATGTATTTTCCTGGAGTTATGAGGACTTGAAGTCCTATGACACCTCAGTGATCTAACATACCATTCCCTTAAAACCAAATCAAAAACCGTTCAAACAGAAACTCAGGAGAATCAACGCCATGCTCCTTCCCCTTATTGAGAAAGAAATAAAGAGAATGTTTGAAGCAAGTATCATTGCACCCATCAGATTCTCTGAATGGGTGCCTAACTTAGTTCCCACTAGGAAAAAAAAAGGAGAGATAAGACTGTGTGTAGACTTGAGAAATTTAAACCAAGTCTCTCTAAAAGACCACTACCTGTTGCCCAAAATGGACCATATCTTGAAAAGAGTAGTGGGTTCCTCTAGAATTTCTTTACTAGATGGTTTTTTAGGATTTAATCAAATACTTGTTCACTCAGATGACCAGGACAAGACAACCTTTACCACACCGTGAGGAACATTTAAGTACGTTAAAATGCCTTTTGGGCTGAAAAACGTTGGTGCTACCTTTCAAAGGGCAATGGATATTGCATTTGCCAAGGAGATACATGATTTCCTCATAGTTTACCTTGATGACTTGACCCCATTCTCCAAATCTGACCAAGAGCACCTTAAGCACTTAAGGAGAATTTTCATGACATGCAGGAAATATGGCATTTCCTTGAATCCTAAGAAGTCCCCGTTTTCCATTGAGGAAGGCAAGCTTCTAGGGAATATAATATCAAAATATGGGATTAGAATTGACCCGGAAAGAATTCAAGCTATCCTTCAAATTCCTTATCCAAGAAACATAAAAGAACTGCAAGAATTCCTTGGAAAGATCAATTTCCTAAGGAGATTTATCCCTAACCTAGCCGAGCTAATAAGGCTACTGAGCAACATGTTGAAGAAGGATGCCAAGGTAAAATGGTCTCTTGAAACCAAGCAGGCTTTTGAGAGTATAAAAACTACCCTAACTCAAACGCTTGTCCTCACCAGTCCTCAATTTGACAAAGATTTTATCATTTTTTCCTTCGCATCTGAACACACTATAGTTGTTGTCCTTCTGCAGAAATATGATCAGGACAATGAAAAGCAAATTTCTTTTTTCAGCCGAGTTTTGAGAGATGCACCCTTAAAATATCAGATTATGGAAAAGCAGGCCTATGCCCTGGTCAAAGCCATCAAAGATTTCAGAATTTACATCCTATACTCCCATGTGATTGCCTATGTCCCTAACGTTTTTGTAAAGGATATATTAACTCAAGAGGGACTAGAAGGCAAAAGAGGCAAGTGGATTGCTAGCATCCTTGAATAAAACATTGAAATAAAGCCCACCAAGCTCATAAAAGGACAAGGGTTAGCCAAACTAATGTCCGAAACAAACTTCCAAGCATTAGACATTAATCAACTGGACAATGAGCCGGAGCTGGCGACTCCACAGATCAGTGAAACCTTCATGCAATCCCCATGGTATGCTGATATTTTCTTTGTATTGTTAAACCTATGTGCTCCCCCAGGATTGTCCAGAACCAAGAAACGATTTTTAAGGATGAAATCATCAAAATTTTGTGTCATAGATGGTTCTTTGTTTTGGAAAAATCATGAAGGTATTTTGCTTAATTGTTTGACTATAAATGAAACTAACAGCATCAGGAAAGAATTCCATTCAGGGGACTGTGGAGGACACTTATATTGGAAGTCCACGGCTGACAAGATCTTACGGGCTGGTTATTAATGGCACTCTCTATTTTCAGATGTAAAGAAGTTTGTTGTCTCATGCCACAAATGCCAAATCTTTGAAGGGAAAAGAAAACTACTGCCCTTGCCCCTTAAGCCCATTTCAACTGAGAAACCTTTTCAACAATGGGGTCTCGACTTCATTGGAGAATTTCATCCCTCTTCCTCAGGCCAACACAAGTGGATTTTAATAGCCACCAATTATTTCACTAAGTGGATTGAAGCCATCCCATGTAGGCAAGCCAACGACTCCACCATTATCCAATTCCTTGAGAGCAATATCCTTTCTAGATTCGGCTACCCTGAGAAAATTATCACTGACAACGTTGCTGCTTTCAAATCCAAAAAAATGATCAACTTTTGCCATAAATACCACATCACCTTAGGCGACTCCACAGCTTACTACCCTCAAGGTAATGGCTTGGCAGAATCTTCAAACAAAAGCCTCATCAATATCATAAAGAAACTGCTGGAGGAAAACAAAAAGAACTGGCATAGGAAGCTCACAAATTCTTTATGGGCAGACAGACTTTCCACCATGAAATCCATTGGGATGAGCCCTTATGAACTTGTATATGGCATGGAAGCCAAGTTCCCTTCATCTCTGGGCATTCCTACTATTAAATTGTTGCAAGAAATTCAGGCTAAACCGAATGACATGCAGAGAAGAGTTAATCAAACCATTCATCTTCAACAAACCAGAGAACAAGTCTTCGACAGAGCTCAAATACTGCAATAAAAACTCAAAAAGGTGTTTGATAAGAAGGCCAATGCAGAGGATTTCTGGGTGGGCAGTAAAGTTCTAAGATTGGATTCACGAAGAGAAGACAAGGGCAAACACGGAAAATTTGATTTTCTGTGGAAAGGTCCGTACATTATCAGCATTGTGCAAGGCAATAATACCTATTTTCTCAAATCTCCAGATGGCAGCACAGCTGAAGAAGGTCTTGTCAATGGCCGAATGCTAAAGCACTACAATTTTCCTTTTTGATTGAAAAGAGCAGGCTGTGTTTTATTCTGTACATAAAATGTTTGTATATATCAGCGTTTTGATTTTATTTCTATAAAAATTCATAATGCTAAAGCATGCAGAAGAAAGCAGGAAGTGCTTTGCAGCTTAACAACAGCACAAGTGAAGGAAAGAGTTGTTCCCAATCCAAAAGTTCAAATCAATCCAACAGTCAGCACTAACAAGTTCAAAGCATAACCATAACAGAAGAAAGAAGGCAATCTGACCTGTTGTTCTTGGCTTCTCACAAGGAAAAGCCATCCCCAAGTGGAGCCATTGTTATCCTCCTGCTGCAACAGGTTACTCATATTTCATGATTGACATTTTTACTGACCAAATATGTCATACTTTGCATGCTGCAATGCTCCATATTTGCTAAACAGTCACCAAGCAAAGAAGGCTACTCAGAGTTCATCTAACTGCTTTCCAATTTTGAGAAGTTATTCCAATTTTGTACAATTTTCAGCTAAAGGGAGGTCCAAACAACTTAATCTTGGTCTCCCTAGGTTTCAATTCCCTGTTTTAGAATATAGAGGATGAAAATCTGTCCAAACAGCTTAATCTTGGCAGATTCTTAGATAGGTAGAGAATCAAAGGAGCCCAACTGCTTAATCTGGGCCCTTGGAAGAAAAAAGGGTAGTTTGTAGATAGGAAGGTATAAAAAAGAAAAAATTCAAATGATGGGTCTGCAAGTCTAAGTGCACCCAAACCAAAAGAAGAAAAAATGTTAGGTAAGTAGGCTGGGTAGGTAGTTTTGAGGTTGCAGAATCTTGATTGCTGATCAGTTCCATGTTTTCAGGGTGTCATCTCTACTCAGGACACAATCACTAGGCAGTTTTATGTGAAAGAGCTCAAAACAGGCATAACTAACTTCCTTTCTCCATCTCCCCCAAATCATTAACTAATTTCCCCAAAAAGAGGTCAAGATCTGCTTGATATCTCTTAGTTTCATCATTTTTATGTCATTATCTTGGGTGAAGACCTGCTTCACTCAAAGAGAATCCATACTCTCTCTATAAGGTTCTATCTCCCCTTTTCAAGCCTAAGATCTCTGAAGCTTAGTGCTTTCTTGTCATCTCCATTTTAACTACTAACACTATTATTTAACTCCCTATATTTTCCCCATCCCCCTACTAAAACTATGTAGATAATCCCCTTATGTAAATAGCCCCTCCCCCCGGTTGCAATATAACCATAAATACTTCACTGGGAATTACTAAGTCACCTGGACTTTAGTAAGAACCCTCCCTCTGCAAAAATTTCCACTCCCAAGTGTATGGACCCCTTCCAAACACTAAGCGAACCCTTTCCAAATGCTAAATAACCCTCCCCGCGCATTCTTCTGTGAAAAATATTAATGTTTGTTTGATAAGTTTTGACCGCGCAAACACATTTACCCATTTTCTAAAGTTAAAAACCCACCGCGCCATGAAAAATTAAGCCTTTAACACGTGCGTGCATTTTCTAAACCCCGCACATCTCCCTTTCCCATCCACCGTCGGATCACCTCCCCCAGATCCGACGGTCCTTGATCACATCGCGCACCTGATTACAGTGGTAGGTTACCACGTGATGTCCGACGGTTTTCTTGTCGTACACCGGGACAGGTGGCGGCCTCCCATTGCATCGGGCCGCCCCTGACAGAAACCACCTCCGTACCAAAGGCGGTCCGACGCACAGGGAAAACCTCCCTCCCCTCACATAACAGGAGCGCCACCTCATCCTGCTAGGTCGCCTCCACGTGCCCTCACCCTACTTGCGCCCGGTCCACGTCACCTTGCCACGTATCCCTGCCACGTCACTCGACCGTACTGCCACATCACCTTGATGACGTCAGCATGCTGATGTCACATCTGTACCAAAGGACCCCACTGCTGACGTCATCCACCGTATTGCTGACGTCAGTAGCCAGAAAACCGAAAATTCGCGCAAGAAGAAAATTCGTGCTTCGGAGCTCCAGAATGAGAAACGGAGGCGGTTTTCGATGCGTGATTAGCGTGAAGCGCTAATCGCGCATCTGTACAGGAAATAGGCCATATTGGGCAATCTTTAGGGAATCTTTTGATTCCTTGGACCGTTTTGCACCAAAAAGGCCCGAAATTGCCCGATTTTGCCAAATTAAACCGATTTGAAGACAGGAAGAGACCAGAGACAGAGATTAAAGACTATCAGATCAAATTCACAGAGAGAAAATATGTCAAAGAGTATCAGAAAGTGGTGGAGACCATCAATGTAGCGGCAAAGAGTATCAGCGAAGATCTTAACAGCGGCCCAAAGCAAGAGAAAATTTAATACCTTCGAGCAAAGTCAAAAAAAGAGGGCGAGTCCACTCAAAACTCTCAAATCATGGTTATTGCACATTTAAACTCACACCAGATCAGAACTGCAAATCCCAAAGCACAGTTATTCCAGCAGTACTGCCTCGAGACTCCAAGGGCCACATTACACTCCTTTTGATCCAGCTACCTTTGACACAGTTCAATAGATATTTACTTGCATTTAATTTTGGCACAATTTTAAGTTTAGAAAGCTCTTTTTGCAGACCTGTTTTAGGTCAATTGTAATAAATAAGTTTGAGATATTTGCACTATAAAGGCAGCCCTGAATACTGTATTACGGGTTGGTTGGTTGGTTGGTTGGTTAGTCAACAAGCTATCTCTAGCTGATTTTGCTCCGGGAGAGACTCGCACTGTAATCTCTGATAAGTCTCTATAATCAAAGACTACTTATGAGCCTTGGAGAACGGATTGTTCACTGTGTTTTCTAGTTGAAGAGTGATTATGGAATTCTCATGCTGTTGCATAACTCAATAAGTGCTTCTTACCTCTGTTTTCATTCATGAATTACGCTCTTAAACAGCAGAAAGAAAGATTAGCTTAGAATTTGTTTAAATACACTCTATTGCTCAATTTCTGTTGTTCTTTATGTTTTCCTCTGTTTAAGCATAAATATGAATTCCACATGGCTCATGTTTGCTTTTAAACCAAAGACAGTTATCCAGGGATTCTTCATTGCCCCAGATAAGAGATCATCTTTCCCTCTGTAAGTTAAATGAGAGATTCTTAAGTGCCTCTCATTCCTTACATATCATTCATCCTTTTAGTCTGAAGATTGTGTTATGAGCTGCTATCCTGCTTCATTATTTTTCTTATAAGCAGAAAGACGCACTGACAATCCTAACCCATGACTCCATGCCCAATGGTTTGAAACTGATCACTTCATAAATTTCCTCTCTGCCTGAAAGAATTTTCCTTCCATCCAAACACAAACAAAAACCCCTGAGCCAAAAGCTAGCCTAAAATCATCAACAAAGTTGAATCATTAAGAGAGAGCCCTCTCTCATTGCAGGTGGGCTAGAACCTGTAATCCAAAGATTGGTTTGTGGTTACCTCGGCCGTATCCCTACAGGAGCCTAGGGACCACCTGAGTGATAACAGATTGTGAAGAGGAGGAAGAAAAGGAACAGGAAACGTCACAAGAAGAGTATATACACCAAGAAAAAAATCCTAGGGAAAGAAGAAATGAATCCAACCATATCCTATAATGCATTGGCTGAATTACCACTCCTCAAACTATCATGATAGAAGGACATATCAAGAATAAAAAGGTAATAGTGTTGATTGATTTGGGTAGTACACATAAGTTTATTCATTGTAAGATATCCAAGGAATTGGATTTCTTCCTATATCCAACATAAGAGTGCCAAGTGATGGTTGCAAGTGGAGGAACCATAAATTGCTTAGGAAAGTGCCATAATATCAAGCTATCCGTTGGAGAATATGTATTGAATAGCCCAATGCTTTCCATCCAATAGGTGGTGCTGATGTTGTACTAGGAGTCGAATGGCTACAATCCTTAGGTACAACCGATTTTAATTTTGAAGAAGTTTTCATGAATTTTCCTTCAAAAGGAAAGGAATTTGATTTAAGGCGTATCACAGTGAAACTGGGAAAGATAAGTTGCTCTAACCGAATGACAAAGCTTCTAAAGAAAGAGCAACGAGGTGTAATTGGAAAATTATGTTCACTAGAGGTTCCCACATCGAAATCATTTATTTCTCAAGATATCCAAAAAGTCTTGGACAATCATTCCAAGGTATTTGAGACTTCTTAATGCCTCCCACCTATTTGTGATCATGAGCATGCTATTCATTTGATTCTAGGAAGTGTTCTTGCAAACATCAAGCCTTACAGATATCGCTATGCCTAAAAGAGTGAAATTGAATGTATGGTTCCAAAATGCTAGAGGCTGGTATAATTCAACCTATTCAAAGTTCTTTCTCTACTAGTAGTATTGGTGACAAGAAGGATGGGTCATGTCACATGTTTCCAGAATATAGGGAGTTCAAAAAGCTCCCTATTAAAGATAAATTTTCCATTCCTGTCATTGATGAATTATTGGATGAATTGCATGTATCAATTTACTTCAGCAAGTTGGATCTTCATTTAAGATATCATCAAATCAGAATGAAGATTGAAGACATTCAGAAAACAACATTTAGAACTCATGAGGGTCATTATGAATTTTTGGCATGCCTTTTGGCCTTACCAATGCACCTTCTACATTTCAAGTTTTGATGAATTCCATTTTCAAACCCTTCCTTATAAAAATTTTGTTAGTATTTTTTCATGATATACTAATCTACAACAAGTCTTGGAAGGATCATGATCAACATGTTGACAGGGTGCTCAAACTGTTGGAGGAGAAACAATTATATGTAAAATGCTCCAAATGTTTCTCTGGAGTACAAGAGGTGGAATATCTGGGTCATATTGTATCTCATGAAGGTGTTAAGGTAGACCCTGGCAAAATTAAAGCCATCAAGGAATGGAAAATCCCCACATCCATAAAGCATCTACAAGGATTTCTTAGGATGACAAGGTGTTATCACAAGTTTGTTAAGAATTATGGGAGAATAGAAGCACCTCTATCAACATTATTGATGAAAGATGCATTTTCATGGACTCCGGAAGCAACAAAAGCCTTTGAACATCTTAAAGAGGCAATGTGCCAAGAACTAATCTTAGCTACATCGAACTTCACAAAAACATTTTATTGTGAAATGTGATGCCTCAAGAAATGGAATTAGTGTTGTTTTAATGCAAAAAGAAAGACCCGTTGCTTTAGAAAGTCGTCCAATAAAAGGAAAGTATTTACACAAAGTTATTTATGAGAAGGAAATGTTATCAATACTACATGCACTTAAGAAATGCTGACCCTACCTACTGGGAAGATATGTCATGGTAAAAATGGATCATGATAGTCTTAAATACTTTTTAGAACAAAGATTATCTTCAAAAGAGTGGCAGAAATGGGTCACAAAGGTATTTGGTTATGATATTGAAATCATGTACAAAAAAGGGAAGCAAAATGTTGTGGCAGATGTACTCTCAAGAAAGGATCAGGATGTGGAAGCATTGATTTGCGCCATTTCTATTATCAAACCAAATTGGATAAAGGAAGCAAGGGATGAATGGAAGAATGATGAAGAAGTGTGGGCACTTATTCAAAAGTTATAACAAGATCCCAATACATCTGATACATTTTGCTAGAAAAATTATTTGTTATGTTACAAATATCACTTATACCTATGTAAGAATTCCCAACTCAGACAAAAGATTCTTATGGAATTGCACACCTCTTCCTTAGCATGGCACTCAGGATTTTTGAGAACCTACCATAGGGTTAAGAAGGATTTTTTTTTTGGGATGGCCTTAAAGTGGATACTCAAAAGCTTGTGGTGGAATGTTTGGTTTTCCCGGAAAATAAAGTTGAAAAAATTAAGACCCCAGGTCTATTACAAACTTTATCCACTCCAACCAACATTGGGAGGATATTTCAATGGATTTTATCACAGGTTTACCAAAGTCCGAAGGAAGGAGTATCATCATGCTAGTAGTTGATATACTTACTAAGTATGCATAATTTTTTGCATTATCGCATCCATTTAAAGCAAGTACAGCTTCTACTGCATTTATGGAAACAATTCAAAAGCTACATGAAACCCAAAGATGATTGTAAGTGACAGAGATCCCATTTTTACTACAAATTTCTGGATAGAATTATTTTCTTGTCTTGGTAATTAGTTAGCTCATAGCTCATCTTATCATCCTCAATTTGATGGGAAAACTATGATATTAAACAAATGTTTGAAAGGATATCTTCATTTCTTTGTGTTTGATAAACAAACATAATGGGTCAAATGGCTTCCTCTAGCTGAATCATGGTATAACACTTCCTTCCATACTATAACGAAAATGATCCCATTTATAGAACTTTATGGATATCATCCAACGACCATCACATCATATTTAAGAGAAAATTCTAAGGCTCAAGTAGTTGAATATCACATCTAGCATCAATAATAGGTTCTCCAATTCTCAAAGAATAACCTCAATATGGCACATAATAGAATGAAACAAGCATATCAACATCGCAGAGAAATAAGTTTTGGTGTAGGTGACTGGTTACTCCTACAGCTACATCCATATAAACAAATGTCCCTCAGGAAAAGTATGAAGGATAATAAATTACCACCAAAGTAATATGGTTTGTACAAGGTGTTGCAAAAGGTTGGTACTATGGCATACAAATTGAAGCTTCCTACAGCTTCTTGAGTGCACCAAATTTTCCATGTTTCATGCTTAAAGAAGGTTATAGTTGACAAAATCCCAGTTCAAGCAATATTGCCAGAACTTGATGAGGAAGGAAAAATCATACTGGAACCCTAAGAAGTCACAAAAAAAGAACTCGGCAACTACAAAATCGATCAATTTTGGAGTATCTCATCAAGTGGAAAAACTTACCCACTGAAGATTCCACTTGGGAGGGTGATAATTTTATACATAAACATCTAGAACTACTCAAGCATTGAGGACAACACTTTTTTGAAGGAGAGAAGCATGTTAGGTCCCTATAATACTAGTGATTCCCCCATTACTATTATCAATGTAGCCCTTATTGTTATTACTATGACCCATAGAAGCCCATTATTGTTATTGGTGCGATCTTATATTATTAATGTTATGTCAACTTTGATTATATTGTGATCTCTTAAACTCCTATATATAGAAAGGAAGTTTTGTCATTTGTATCATCCAAGAATTGTTTATTTGTGTAATGTAAAGGAGGTTGCCCCCTCGAAGAGGTTGATTTTGAAGGTGTTGATCTATATTTTCTTCTATTTTGTGAGTTGGTTGCATACCAGAGTATGATAAGATTAAATTTATGAAGTCTCAAGGGAAATTATCTTAGAAGAATTATTTTTAAAAATGAGAGGAGAAGAAAAGATTTGAAATTCTGAGAATTGCGAGTAAGAAGGCTCTAAATCATCTTGGAGGAAGGAAATGTGATTAAAATGGATGTAAGATGAATAAGTGTAGTGCAAAGACTCAAATCAACTCCACAAATGTAAAACTTAGAATGGGCGATGGTGGTTACAATCACTTTTACATCTGCTACAAGACTTTTTGTAATTTCCTTTGCTTGTAAGCTCTTTAATTTATTATTTGGAATGTAGGAGATTCAGAATGGGTGATGGTGGTTACAATCACTTTTACAACAGCTACAAGACGTTTTGTAATTTCCTTTGCTTGTAAGCTCTTTAATTTATTATTTGGAACATAGGAAGTTATAGGCCCATGAAAAATTTAAATAACAAGAAGTTAAGCATTCAATTTCAGCTGCATAAAGGAGAAATAAAAAAATGATTATTGACTCATCTCATGAATTTATAAATCAAAAGAAATATAAAGAAAAGAATTAATACAAAGCACAAAAACAATAAGTATTTCTGATGAGAAAGAAGATGCAATATACTATTCAGAACAAAAATTACAATCAATTTGATAAATCTTGGCAACAACAGATACTACTACAATCCAAACAAGACTGCATTGGAATGAAAATTTATTAAAATCATACTAGAATATCATTACATATCTTGCAGTTCCTGAGTGGCTTCACCTCCTTGAAGAAATTTCTTACATTATTGCAAAACAATGTTCTCTTTTAGAAATCAAAATGCTCTATATCTCCATAATTCAACTCACAATACATTACAAAACTGCAAATGAACAACAAGAAAACTAATAGAAGTTTTCCCTAACACCTAAAGTCTGAAGTTTTCCTCTCACCTATTGCTATAATATCCTATACAATAGTACCCTCAGAACCTCTATATGCAGAGAAGAAGAACCCCTTCCTCATTCTCAAAACTAACATTTAATAATTACAAGAATCTCCAACAATGGAGAACTAGTGAGAGTAGTTTTCTAGAACCTAAATTAGAGTTGTAATTTCCTCATTTTTATCTTTGTTGGTGTTTTTCCATTGCTCCAAAAAATATCAAATCTGAACTTCTCCAACTGATGTCCTACTACAAACCAATCAAAACTAAAATAAAAATAATTTGAATTGCAAATTAGAAAAAAAAAAAAAACTCTCACGAAATTGATAAAATAAAATAAGTAAAATTCAAAGAAATTATATGCTACCTTTTCTTCAAATGGATTTGATTAGTTTTTTGAACAATGTTGGAGGATGGATTACTGACAACGGTTTTCTCAAGCCAATGGAATTTTCCCAAATCAAATTAGGAAAAACCAATTGTTGTTGCAAATTCGTCACTTTGTCTTTTGCTGAATTTTTTGGTTCTTAAATGATTAAATATGCTAAATTTAACATTCTCATATTGTTTATGTTAGTCTTAGCTTTCTAACGAACTATTGTGAGCTTCGTTTTCGTCAAGTAAATCTTCAGATATCTCTCTCCAAGGCCAGCATGTCAAAATTACTAGAATTCTGGAAAAAATACATGCTTGACCCAAAATTATGCAATTTTAATTAAAACTTCTAATCCTACTTAACTATAGGATTAAAGTTAAAAAACTATTATTTAATTACATTTATTAAATTAATTATATAGAAATCAATTAAAATTACATTAATTACTAATTATTTCAATTACAAATTAATTTAAAAAAATAAATTAACTAAATTAAATTCTTAATTAAATATATTCAAAATTATATTGAAACTTATATTATAAACAAATATTAATAGAATATTATAATGCGAGTGAGCATATTTGTGTCTCGTAAATGAGCCAATAGCAATTTAATGGAAGAACGGAGGTGGTTTGGGAGTTATATAGGTATCATATGTATGGATTTCAAAGGAGGAAGATTTCAAGAGTTGAATTAAAAAGAAGTTATGAGAAGTATGAGCTCTGAAGTGAGGTGGGTCCGAGCTAAAGAGGAGGGATGAGGTAAGAGAAGAGGGAGGTGAGGTATTTCAAAGGTGGAAATTTCGGAGGGTTTTGAAATCCCGAGGTAGAAGGAGGAGAGATAAGGGAGGATTTCAGAGCTTGAAAGAATAAGGCTTTCGGGGGTCAATTTAAAAATAGTTACAAAATATGAGCTGGTCGAGATGAGGTAATTCCCATGTTGAGTGCATCCTCCCTCCCTCGTATAAACTACATTCACTTTGAATAATAAGTCTTGATGACCAAAAATTGCAACAACTTTGTAATTTTTGTATCTCGAATCTTGTGAATTTTTAAAATTGAAATTGAAATAAAACTTCTAAGATTGGGGTCTGAGAATTTTCGATATATATATATATATATATATATATATATATATATAGTTCAGGTGTGGTGGTTCTGTAGAATAGTTAAAATAAAATTAATTAAAGAGTAATAGAAAATAATTAAAAATTAATATAAAATTAATAATATACGGTTAGGTCCCTATAATACTAGTGATTACACCATTACTATTGTAGTTGTATCCTTTATTTAATATTGTTGTGCCCCTATTGTCCCCATATTGTTATTACTTTTCCCCATAGAATCCCTCTATTGTTATTTTTGTGCCTTTATATTATTATTGTTAGGTCGGTTGGGTTATATTGTGACTCCTTAGACTCTTATTTATAGAAAGGAGGTTTTGTCAATTGAATCATCGATGAATTGTTCATTTGTGTAATGTAAAGGAGGTTGCCCCCTCGAAGAGGTTGAATTCTAAGGCGTTGATCTATCTTTTCTATCTTTTTGTGAGCTAGTTTCATAACATTTGGTATGAGACCTTTGGATTCTAAGGTTTCGCTGCTCCAAATAGGTCATCGTAGGATTTTCGCTATAACATTTTTATACGATGTTTCAAAAGAAAAAAAAAAAAACATTTGAGACAAAATCACACTAAACCTCGAGTCTGAATTTCAGAGCTTTTTACGCTATATTTGTAGAGATATGATCTGAGGAAGTTGGTCTTTTTCCAGACTCCTAAATTATATTCCAAACAGGTGACTTGGGGAAAATCATCATAACTTTCTCTCTAAGCATCGGATAAGAAGGTACAGAAAGAGGATGGATTGTAGTTTCTTTTATATTTTTTAGAGCCACAGGTCGAAACAGTGATATGTGGCATGTTGTACAAGATTGCTCTACTGAACTAGTCTATAATCAGGTCACTGTGGGAGATTTGGCATAACTCTTCCCTGGAGAATCCAATTTGGATCAGACTAGTGGCATTGGAAAGAGGACATAGAGGGCTACTACAGGTCACAATTTTAGAATTGGATGATCCGAAATTATAGAGATACATCAGATTCAATATCAAGCTCCTACAAAGTGAAAAAATGTGTGTAGTTTTTTTTTTTAATTTTTGCATAAGCTTGGTTTCAAAAATTATTTTGAAGGAATTCAAAGGGCATAGTAAAGCAATATTATCGGTAATTGATGCCCCAAGGAAAGAAAACGCAAACACCTAGTGAGCAACTTGAAAGCTCTAGCATGACTCGTGAAGAATAGGAAGAAGTGCAACATGATATATCAAAATTACGAGACCAAGTGCAACAAGTGTCACTTGCACAAAATGTAACAGAATCTAAGATGGATGATTTAAAGAAAGATGTAGAAGCTAAGATGGACAGTTTAAGAAAATGCGTAGAAGCTAAGATGGATTATTTAAATAAAGTCGTAGAAGCTAAGATGAATGACGTGGAAGCTAAAATGGATGATTTGAAGATAGATTTGAAGACAAATTTGACAAAGTTTCTACAAGAAATGCTTACTAATGATGAAAGGGTAGTAAATGAAACTCATGATGAGAACAAAAGACCCACCATATTTTAAAAATCGATATGAAGAAGTTTGATGGCAAGGATCCTGCAACATAGATATTACAGCTGGAGCAATTTTTTGATCTCAATAATGTGCAAAACACACAAAAGGTATGTATTGCAACTTTGTATTTGGAACCAAACCAGTTTGTGTGGTATCAATGGCTTTGCTCTCGCAAAAAAATTATCACTTGGGCAAATTTTATGGAAGAATTGATAGCATATTATGAGGATACAAAAAGCAACACCATTTTTAGCCACTTGATAAGTCTCAAACAAAAGGGTTCAATAATGGAGCACATTGAGAAGTTCCAAAAATTGAACATAAGGGTAAAAAATATTCCAGAGGAGCATAGGATTGATGTGTTCATAGGGACTTTAAAGGATAATATCTAACATGATGTTCACTTTTGGGAACCTGATTCATCAGAGAAGGCATTTAGGTTAGCAAGAAAAATGGAAAGCAAAATTATGGTAATCCGGAAGCATACCACTGGCAAGAATAAAGATGGAAGTGTTTTTTCCCCTAGTCTTCCACAACCTATAAGTTTGACACCACAACAATTAGAAGAAAAAGGAGCAAAAGGGCTTTGTTACAGTTGTGATAGAAAATACACTAAAGGTCATACGTGTGCTGAGAATAAATTATTCTACACAGATTATGAAGAGGAAGAAGAAAAGGAGCAAGAAAGGTCAAAAGAAGAGGATATACTCCAAGAAAAAAGCCTAGATAAAGAAGAAATGAATTCGACCATATCTTGTAATTCATTAGTTGGAATTACCACTCCTCCAACCATCGAGATAGAAGGACAAATCAAGAACAAAAAGGTAATAGTGTTGATTGATTCAGGAAGTACCCACAATTTTATTCATTGTAAGACATCAAAAGAATTGAATTTCCTCCTATATCCAACACCAGAGTGTCAAGTGATGGTTGCAAATGGAGGAATCATAAACTACTCTGGAAAGTGCCATTATATCAAGCTATCCATGGGAGAATATGTATTAACTATCCCAATGCTTTCCATTCCAATGGGAGGTGTTGATGTTATACTAGGAGTCCGATGGCTACAATCCTTGGGTACAATAGCTTTTAATTTTCAAGAACGTTTCATGAAATTTTCTGCGGAAGGAAAGGAAATCAAATTAACGGGTATCACAGGGAAACCGGGAAAGATAATCAGCTCTAATAGTGTAACAAAGTTTATAAAAAAGGAACAGAGAGGTGTAATTTCACAATTATGTTTGCTAGATGTTTCCACATCGAAATCATCTATTTCTCTTGTTTTCAAAAAAGTCTTGCACAATCATTCCAAGGTATTTGAGACTCCTAAAGGTCTCCCACCTATTCGTGATCATGATCATGCTATTCATCTGATTCTAGGAACTATTCCTCCAAACATCAGGCTGTAAAGATATCCCTATGCCTAAAGGAGTGGAATTGAATGTATGGTTGCGGAAATGCTAGAGGTTGGTATAATTCAACCTAGTCAAAGTTCTTTCTCTACTCTAGTAGTATTAGTGCACAAGAAGGATAGATCATGGGGCATGTGTCTGGATTATAGGGAGCTCAACAAGCTCACTATTAAAGATAAGTTTCCCATTCCTGTCATTGATGAATTACTGGATGAATTGCATGGATCAATTTACTTTACCATGTTGGATCTTCATTCAGGATATCATCAAATGATAATGAAGACTGAAGACATTCCGAAAACAACATTTAGAACTCATGAGGGCCATTATGAATTTTTGGTCATGCCTTTTGGCCTTACCAATGCACCTTCTACATTTCAAGGTTTGATGAATTCCATTTTCAAACCCACCCTTAGAAAATTTGTGTTAGTATTTTTTGATGATATACTAATCTACAGCAAGTCTTGGAAGGATCATGTTGAACATGTTGACAGGGTGCTACAACTATTGGAGGAGAAACAATTATATGCAAAAAGATCCAAATGTTTCTTTGGAGTACAAGAGGTGGAATATCTGGGTCATATTGTATCTCATGAAGGAGTTAAGGTAGACCCTAGCAAAATTAAAGCCATTAAGGAATGGAAAATCCCCACATCCATAAAGCATCTGCGAGGATTTCTTGGGTTGACAGGGTATTATCACAAGTTTGTTAAGAATTATGGGAGAATAGCAGCACCTCTAACAACATTATTGAAGAAAGATGCATTTTCATGGACTCCAGAAGAAACAAAGGCCTTTGAACATCTTAAAGAAGCAATGTGCCAAGCACCGATCTTAGTTACACTGGACCTCACAAAAACCTTTATTGTGGAGTGTGATGCTTCAGGAAATGGCATTGGCGCTATTTTAATGCATGATGAAAGACCCATTTCTTTTGAAAGTTGTCCAATCAAGGGAAATTTTTTACACAAAGCTATTTATGAGAAGGAAATGTTGGCAATGCTACATGCACTCAAGAAATGGCGACCCTACCTAATGGGAAGACACTTCAATGTGAAAATGGATCATGATAGCCTTAAATAATTTTTAGAACAAATATTATCCTCTGAAGAGCAACAAAATTGGGTCACAAAGATGTTGTGTTACAACCTTGAAATCATCTACAAAAAGGGGAAACAAAATGTGGTGGTAGATACACTCTCAAGAAAGGATGAGGATGTGGAAGCAGTGTTGTGCGCCATTTCTATTATCCAAACAAGTTGGATAAACGAAGCAAGGGAGGAATAGAAGAATGATGAAGAAGTGTGGTCACTTATTCGAAAGTTACAACAAGATTCTAGTACATATTATAGATTTAGCTGGAAAACTGATTCGTTATGGTAAAATGATCACTTATACCTCTATAAGAATTCCAAACTCAAACGAAATATTGTTATGGAATTGCACATTTCTCCCTTAGGAGGGCACTCAGGATTTTTAAAAACTTAACACAGGGTTAAGAAGGAATTTTTTTGCGATGGCCATAAAGCGGATATTCAAAAGTTTGTGGTGGAATGTTTGGTTTTCCAACAAAATAAAGTTGAAACAATTAAGACCCCAGCTCTATTACAACCTTTATCCATTCCAAGACAAAGTTGGGAGGAGGTTTCAATGGATTTTATCGCAGGTTTAGCCAAGCATGAGGGAAAGAGTGTCATCATGGTGGTAGTTGACAAACTTACCAAGTATTCAAACTTTTGTGCATTATCACATCCATTTAAAGCCAGTATAGTTTCTACTACATTTATGGAAACAATTCAAAAGCTACATGGAAACCCAAAGATTATTGTATGTGACAGAGATCCCATTTTCAGTAGAAATTTTTGGACAGAATTATTTTCTTGTCTTGGTACTCAATTAGCTCATAGCTCATCTTATCATCTTCAATCTGAAGGGAAAACTAAGACAGTAAACAAATGTTTGAAAGGATATCTTCGTTGCTTTGTATCTGATAAACAGACACAATGGGTCAAATGGTTGCCTCTGGCTAAATGCTGGTACAACACTATCTTCCATACAACAACAAAAATGACCTCATTTATGTCACTTTACGGATATCAGCCACCATCCATCACATCATATTTAAGATAAAATTCTAAGGTTCAAGCAGTGGAACATTACATCGAGCATCAACAACAAGTCATCTAACTCTTAAAGGATAACCGTGTGCTGGCGTAGAATAGAATGATACAATAGGTAGATCAACATCACAGCGAAAGAAGTTTTGATGTAGGTGATTGGGTATTCCTACGGCTGCAACCATATAAACAAATGTCCCTCAAGCAAGCTAAGAACGATAATAAATTATCACCAAAGTATTATGGTCCGTACAAGGTGTTGCAAAAGATTGGTACTATGGCATACAAATTGGAGCTTCCTGCAGCTTGTCAAGGGCACCGAGTTTTCCATGTTTCATGTTTAACAAGGTCCCTATTACATCCCATGTTAGGTTTCCATGTTAGGTCCCTATAATACCAGTGATTACCACATTACTATTGTTGTTGTATCCCTTATTAATATTGTTGTGCCCCTATGATCCCATATTGTTATTATTGTGCCCCATAAAATCTCTCTATTATTATTTTTGTGCCTTTATATTATTATTGTTAGGTCGGATGGGTTATATTGTGACTCCTTAGACTCCTATATATAGAAAGGAGGTTTTTTCAATTGAATCATCAAAGAATTGTTCATTTGTGTAATGTAAATGAGGTTGCCCCCTCAAAGAGGATGAATTCTAAGGCATTGATCTATCTTTTCTATATTTTTGTGAGCTAGTTCCATAACATATACATTTTGAAAGTAATTTAATTAACAAAAATTAAAATAATATATATTTTCTATATTTTTAGCCGGGGTGGTGAAAATCATTGAACTTCGAATAAGCACCATTTATAAACCATGCATCCAAATGAGATGAAATGAGAATTGATGGAAAGATATTAAAAAATCAAACATAATGAAGCAATCATAATGGAAATTTGAAAAGAAAAAAATAAACTCCCAAAAATTGGTGCACACATGAACAACAACTATAATCTCCTATACAATAGTGCCCTCAAAACCTCTAGTTGCAAAGAAGAGGAACCCCTTTCGGATTCTCAAAACTAACTTCTAATAATTACAAGAATGTCCAACAATGGAGAACTATTGAGAGTAGTTGTCTAGATTCTAAATTAGAGCTATAAATTCCCCATTTTTCTCTTTGTTGGTATTTTTCCATTGCTCCAAAATGTCTCAGATCTGAACTTCTCTAACTGACCTCCTTCTATAAACCAATCAAAACAAAAATTAAGTTAAATTAAATTTCATATTAGAAATCATAAAAACAAACTCGCATGAAATCACTAAATTAAAATACATAAAATCCGAATAAAATTCCATGCTACGATTGCTTCAAATCTATCTAATTAGTTTTTTGAACAATTTTGGATGGCGGATTAGTGATAGTGGTTTTATCAAGCCAATGAAATTTGGCGAAATCAATTTAGGAACACCAATTGTTGTAGCAAATTCATTTTGTTTTTTGCTCAATTTTTGGTTTGGTAAATGATTAAATATGCTAAATTTAACATTGCCATATTATTTTCCTGGGTCTTAGCTTTCTAGTGAACTACTGTGAACATCATTTTGGTCAAGTAAATCTTGAAATATCCCTTTCCAAATACGGGATGACAAAATTACCAGAATTCTGGAAAAATGCATGCCTTGACCAAAATTAGACAATTTTAATTAAAACTTGTAATATTACTTAACTACACAATTAAAGTTAAATAATGATTAATTAATTACAACAATTAAATTCATTATATACAAATCAATTAAAATTAAATTAATTTCGAATTATTTAAATTACAAATTGGTTAAAAAAATAACTAAATTAAATTATTAATTATATATTGAAAACTATACTATAAACAAATATTAATAAAATATTATAATGTGGGTCAGTGGCTTTCATTCTCATAAACGGACATATAGAAATTTAATTGAAGAAGGGAGGTTGTTTGCGACATAAGGTATCAGAAGTATGGATTTCAGAAGAGGAAGATTTCAGGAGTTGAATGAAAAATGAGTTACATGAAGTACGAGTTTCGAAGTGAGGTGGGTTTGAGTTAAGGAGGAGGGCAAAGGTAAGAGAAGAGGGAGGTGAGGTATTTTTCAGAGGGAGAATTTTGGAGGTGAACATTTTAGAGGGTTTTCAAATAAGTTACGAAGTATATGAGAGCCCCAAATCCTAAGGAATAGGGAGGAGAGATAAGAGAGGATTTCAGAGCTCAAAGGAATAAGGGTTTCGGGGAGTGATTTTAAAAATAGTTATGAAATATAAGGGAGACAAGATGAGGTGAGAGGGAGGATATGAGGTGAGGTGAGGCCCAAGTATATTGGGACCTCCCTCCCTCATACAAACGATAATGACTTCGAATAATAAGTGTTGAGCACCAAAAACTACACCCAATTTGTAATTTCAGGATCTCAAATTTTTAAAATTGAAATTGAAATAAAACTTCCTAAATTGGGCTCTTAGATTAGATATTATATATATATATATATATATATATATAATAAAAGTTAGTTTTACTTGTAGTGGTTCTGTAGAATGGTTAAAATAACATTAATTAAAATAATTGAAGATTAATAGAAAATAATAGAAAATTAATATAGAGTCAATACTTACATTTTGAAAGTAATTTATTTTAAAAATTTAAAAGAATACACATTTTGTACATTTTTAGCTGAGGTGGTGAAAATCATCGAACTTCATATAAGCACCGTTTACAAAACATGCATCCAAATGAGATGAAACGAGAACCGATGGAAAGGTAGTGAAAAATTGAATGTAATGAAGAAATCTTAATAAAAATTGAAAAAAAAAAATCTTGCAAAAATTGTCACATACTTGACCAATAGAAAATATTAAAGAGTGATTTGGCTAAAATTCATGTGAAGGGTCCCCATTATGATTATAAATATAATAAGTTAAAAATTGTGGGGTTGTGATTTCACCATAAAATGTGTTAGTGCCAGTCCTTGCAACCTTCCTCCAGTGATCAAACATGCTCTTACAAGTGATTTTAAGGTGTCAAAATCAAATTTTGTCATTTCAGTGAGTCTTCAAGCAAAATTTGGTCACTAGGGATTAGGTCTAGGGTTTGTTTTCACGCTTTTCAAAATTGTCCAAATGTCGGTCCATGTCACCATTCAGCTGAGTGTACCATTATTCAAAGGTTTTTCATCATCATGTCAAGTTCCATTGGGTCATTTTACATCTTGTTCATGCTTCAGTTGTGCCTAGGTAAGGTCCATTTCCCTCTCCTAGGGTTTTGGAGGTAATTTCTCTTGGATGGTCAAATCATCGAAAAAAATTATATCCTAATGTTCACACACCTTCCCCTATCCTTAATGTACCTTATTAAACACTTCCCATCACTGAGATCCCCAAAATTCCTCATTTTTGCACAAACCCTAGTTTCTTGCTACATCCTGGCAATTTTCTAGGTTGGGCCTGTGTTTTTCCCTTTTGGACCCCTTCCCCTCACTCAATCTCTTAGATTCCACTTTCTCCTACTTCGTAACATCCCTCCCTACTTCCAAAAATTTCCCCAAGAATTTATAATCCCCTTATCCCCTTCATTTCGCTTCATTTCGACAAAATTCCTTGTTTCACACATCAGGATAAGTTTCACTCAAAGGATGTTCCAGAAAAATCAAAGATGAATTTTGAAAAAATGAGAGAATTTTTTGTCCACAACAGGACAAGGAAGAAAAACCTCCTTCACGTTTTACATAGGTGTCATGGTTTTAGAGAAATGTCAACAATACAATCGCCTCGGGAGAATTGATGCACCTCTGAAGTGACCTTGGGAAAATCAAGTTTTCTCCTAGCTTGGTTGGCCAAATAACTTTTTTGATGAGTGAAAGGGTAACTTGAAAAAAATATCTTCCCAATGAGCTATCATGAGCTCAATTTGGAGTTGAGGAAGGCATTCAAAAGTTGACTACAACAGCACTCTGCCTTGAGGCAGCCTCATTTTTCACATTTTGACCAGTCTTGGGAGATTTGATTTTTGACAAGGCAAATGAGCTCAAAATTGAAAAATTCTAGTTGGGATGGAAATTAGACTCAAAGACCTTTCCAACACGCTATCCTTCACCTGATTTTGACACTGAGAAGGCCTCCAAAATTCTCCTGCAAAAGGACGCTACGCACAGGCTCTATGCGCCGCCCGCCTCAAGCCCAGTGCGCCGCGCTTTCCCTATGTGTCGTGCGCCTCATGCGACGCATAGGATTGGGAGGTCCAAATGACAAATGGCTTGCAGTTTTGGATTTTTTATGAGAAATCATGAATTTTGGTACTTGGACAAGAAATTTGGGCAAGTTTTGGGTCCCCAAAAGGTCAAAAAACATGCAAACAATGACCTCACTGCCCCTTTTTGGACACACAGGAAGAAGTCTTGGGAGAATGCACTTTTGGAGGGGAAAATGGACACCAAATTAAAAAATTCCACTTGTTTTGGAAAGTAGACAGACAAGGCTTTCCAACAAGCCAACCTGAGCTCAATTTTGACTCCTGAAAGTGCCCCAGAAGTAGGCTGGAAGGCGCACGGCGCATAGAGCTCAGCTGCGTGGCGCATAGAGATTTTTGCTCAAATTTTGACCTTCCAGCTTAGAAATTTAGCCAGTTTGACTAGTTTTGATTTGTGATGTAATTTTTGACTTCTCTTGATGTAATTGATTGAACATGATGTAATTTTGACACTTAGTTACTTGTTCTAGAAGATTCATTCACCAAAGAGTGAAAATTTAATGAATGAATTGGTTTCCTACCTTATAGAGGCAAGTTGTTTTGACTGCCTAGATTGTAGTGCTTTGTTTAGAGTTGGTAGAAATAGCTCCTAGGATGATGAGCGCAACCCCTAGAGGCATGGGAAGGGGTTAGGATGGTCTATATGATGTAATTTCTCAATCATTTTCAGAGGTTGGTGAGGTTGGACTCTTGGGAAAAGCTTGACACTCTATTATAAATATTTTATCTGCATTTTTGGCAAAGGAAAGACCAAGGTTTTGTAGCACTGTTTGGGATTCATGTGGCTTTATGTGTTTACGGTGTGCTTCTCTCAGTATTTGTAAGTTTTTTATGTGTATCATTTACCTTCTCTTATCTTCTGCAATTGAACAAATGAAGTGTTAAGGTAGAATCCATAATTTGTTATGCTCTGCCTTTAAGTTTGTTTGATTTTCCATGTTTTCATCTGTTTATGGAGAATCCTTGAAAGTTTCCTTCTCTCCTTAACTTCTCACCAGTCAAATATGCCTTTAATTCTCTTTAAAAGCATCAAGACAATCGCCTACCTTGCCCCAAGTGGACCTCTGCAAAAACTGTGTCTCATCCCCGCACCCAAAATTGCCTTTCCCTTAGATTCAACAAAACTCCAAAAAATCAATTTAAAACTCCTTATACTTCATACCTAACCTAAAATTAATTTCCAATTTAGTCATCTCGAGCCTCATTGATCACCTTTTGCCGAGATTGACCCAGAGAGAGCCCTCTCCTATCCTCGTAGGGCTAGCTACAAGGCTGAGCGTGGTTTGATGTAGCCTTGAGTTTTACCTTATTTTAGCCTAAGGTAGATTTGAGCACTAACAAAATGAACGCAAATGATACCATGGAGATTTGTGAAATAATATTTCATCACTTGAAGAATTACCTTAACTCTTAAAATCTTTTCCCAAACGGCTTATATGAAAATGTATGTGTATGAATGTCTTGATTGAATATTATTGATCTGCAATAATGGAAGAAGAAAAACCTGACCAAATTTTATAGGAGATGGATAGAGATGGTAATTTTTTGTCATATACCAATCTACAATAACTTTTCACCCATGCTATCAACAAATTTATTTATTTTTCCTTTAGCCTTCTATTATATTGTTGAAATGCATTGCATATTTAACTTTATGAGTATCGTCTTGGTATGCGGATACTTCACTACTAACCTAATTAGATGTAATTGTTTCTCACTTTTATTTATCTTACCCTTTGGAAAAACTCTTGATATGTAGAGATTAGCACATCAATATTATTGTGGTCACGGTACCCTCTTGTTGGGATGAAACTATTAACTTGTTGGGATACAACTGTTAAATGCTAGAGATATGAAGTTAATGCTAGTGGTATGGGATCTATCATTTATAAAAGGGGGAATTATAATATTTGATGGGGAATACTCAATACCCCACCCCTTACGTACCCATTAGATTTATGATATATGCTATATTTCCCCCTAAGGTTTGGGTTTACCCTTATCTATAAAAAAATTATGTTGTATATGTTAACAACATTTTGTTATAATATAAACTACTATGAATTGGAGGTAAGCCTAACGTTTTTTACTTGATTGAAGACATGTTTAAAGTTGTTTTCTTGTATGCCCCACCTCATATCCCACCCCATAAGATGATATGCACCACATGAACACTTACACAACACATCCTAGACCACGTGAACTAGTACCATGACCCTGTGTCTTCCCTTATGTAAGACGATGCGACATCCATGGTCCATATCACTCACCATGCATCAACAATGTAGTTTCGTTTTGATAACCCTAGCCCTTCATGATGCCTATCATTCACGCATTTGGTTTTTTGCTTTTTTTTTAGGGGTAAGGGTTTCACAACCTTTCCCTATGACAACATTATCTATTGCATTCCCCCTACATTGCCTTTTGTGGTCACAGAGTTATTTCCCTTGAGGGATTCCATGCCTCTCCTAGCCTACTATTTGAATTCATTCTTTAACAACTAGAAAAACAACCATATTTGGAATGACAGGGATCTATCATCACTCTTCCCCAACCAGGTACTGTACTTGTAGATTTAGGGTTTTATTGTTTCTCTTTTTTCTTCTATTTCAACTCTCAATTTTATGCTAACTGGTTTTCATTTTCCGATAACAATTGTTTGTAGCATTGGCTTTGAATTGCCCCTGGGTTGGGAGGAGTCTCAGAAACTCCACCATGGTAGCATCCTTGGTCCTCATTCATGGTAAGAATTTTTCCTTTTCATAACAGTTTTTATGCTACATTTCTTTCTAAGATATTACTAAACTTGATGGGGTTTCTCTTGCCTTACTTTTCCTTTTCACAACCTTGACTTTTCTAATGTCTTTGCTTGACATGGATTTGTGTAGGTAATGGTAACCCCTCTCATCTTTTCTGCTTAATCATATTATTCACAGTTAAACCATTTTTTATTTCTAATGCCATCTTCCTTCTGGTGGGATTTTGACACAAGTACTTCATGGTCTGTCTATTTCGACTCATGATTATTTCTTCCCTTAATTTGACGAAACCTAACTTGGAACCATTCTCATTCTAGGTTGGTTATTCAACATTTTCCTCCCTCTGCGGTTGATTTATTTCCACTTGGGAAGGGATTCTTGAATATATTAAAAATGTGATTGAGGTTACTTATAGTTTTTAAGTGAGGGTGCGAGGCATTCCCCTGCTTTGTTATTTTTTTTTTCCATTGAATTCCTATCTAGAATAGAGTATGTGGCTCACAACCAAGGTTACATTTCTTTTTTGTCTCATATTATTCCTAGATTGGGTAAATAGTTTAAGGATTCCTTTTACCACAAGGTTCTAAATTTAATGTACATACTATCTGAATTGCTCCTTATTAATACCTTTGTAGCATCTAATCTAGGAAATTTACACAGGGCTACTGTTATGCATTTTGTTACAAAAACATATCTAGCCAATGTATGCATTGTTTTTATCATAACTCTCTTATGTATACAACAATCATTTTAAGCATGGATTACTATCTGTTGTTTGGTCACTTAATTCTATTCATATATTGTTTTCTTTAATTGCTAGGCAACTTCGTTTGGCATCCTATCACATACTCAATTATATGTTGGCTATAATCTACTTGAGTGGATAATTTGTTTGGAATGGATAGTTTATAATTTTCTTACTAGCAATTTTGTCACAACTATCTTGTTGCATAGATATTTGCAAGAGTAATTTTTTTGTACTGGTTAGTTTATGATGAATATATATCTACATAGTAATTTTTATGAATAATTTCAGCGATGGCCAGTTTATAATTTATTATCAAAAATTTGTTTGGTTAACTATCCAGTGTATAGTTCGAATGGATAACAGTAATCTTGTCATAGGTAGATAATTCAGTTTGTGAACAGAAATCATTCCATATAAGTAGAGGACTACCATAGTTTGGTAATAGTTTTTCTCTAAATATTTCTGTCAGATACTCTAACGGTTATGAGTAGTGAGAATAACACATCTCAATCTAATTCACCTGAACATTTCACTAGTTCAGATCATTCTTATAATTATGATAATTTGGATTTGTCTCTCCTCCGCCACTTCTTAACCAACGTGAAATTTCCCTCTTCCTTTTAGATGATCTAAAATTGAACCTTTGCCCGATTCAACTCCCTAGCTAAGTCAAGGTTTCATCTCCCGCTTAGAAATGCATGAAGTCCATTTGCACAAAAAACTCTATGTAAATATAGCCTTATCGTGCGACCCAACATCTAATTCTTTACCTATTAATCCTCCACCATTGTCTTGTAAAAATATTTCTCAAACCACATCTATTTCGATTCAAAGTTCCACAATAGTTTTATGTTTATTAGCTTTTCTTTCTAAATACTAAATTTCCATGTCTATATTTTTTACACCATGTCCAATATATTTTCTTCTGTAGCCTAGAATTAATTTTCGGTTAAGTTCCAATTTAACTTCCAGCTAGACTACTATTGCGGCGTAAGATGGTCACCTGAGCAACATGCTGCAGAGGGATAATTTAGCGCTTTATAGTTAGTTGAGGTCAAAATATTAGTAGTTTAATTCTACAACCTACTCATATAGAGGAAACAACTCTCAACATCTTAGCCCTATAGGGTTTCTTCATTTATCCTCCATTCTCGACTCCTCTAACCTATCACATGCACTTTTTCATACATACGCCTCTCATATCATTCTGGATTCCGTGATTAATATAATCATGCAGTAGTAATCTCTATAATGTTTCCGAATTTAACAATAACTACCATATCAAAATCAAACTTTACTCTAATTTGCAAGTTTAAAAGCTTGGTAACATGCCAGTGTAAATTTAGAATGGCTTACATAATTTATTCATGAAAATATTACAGATCCCATTTCCACATAGTAAGCTAGAAAATTATTTGATTACAGAATGAATACCTTATAATGAATTCTTTACATGCCACATGCAACTTACTTATTCTTCTACATAATCAATACAATTGATTTATCTCTAAGAGGTGCAGAGTAATAATATAACCAAAAAATAGAATCATAAAATAATCCGATATTAGAATATAAAAATCACCAAATAGTAATGTAACAATATAATCTTGTAGTAGAATATTAAAATTTCTAACCATTAACTGATCTAAAAATTGTGCTCTTGTCCACAATGATCCACCCAACCATGAACCACCTCTGATCCCACCTGAGCTAAGATGCCTTTACGAGACTCAGTAACCTCTATTGATTCCTCATAATGTCTTTTTAACATTATTCTACTCACAGATTTTTCCTTCGCAACGTCCCACCTTATGGGGATCTATTACTCCTTTAGCTTATCTTTCTTTATTTTTTTCCTAAAAATCCTGCTTTTATCATTTGCAATGCTTTTCTTGGTATTTATTTCCCACTATATATATATATATATATAATATATATATATATATATATATATATAGACACACACACACACACATATCTATATATATATAATATATATATATATATATATATATATATATATATATTTGTTTTTCAGAATTTTTAATTCAAATGTGCTTTACTTCTGATTTGGGCAATCAACTTTTACTTGAGTGCTTCTATCTCCACAATTTCCATCTTTATTACAGAAAGTTCACTTATTTAATTACATCACTATTCTTGATGATCAACACACCATAGCTCATTTTTCCAACACGATAATAATAATAACACATAAAAAATAAACCACTTTTACAATAACAAGGGTGTTACATCTTCCCCCCTTGAAAAATAACACCAACCTCAGTGTTTATCAACTCCTACCTTTTACTGGACCAATGTTGGGTACGCTTCCTTCATGATATCTTCTCATTCTGAGGTTACCTCCTCAGACCTAAAGTGCCTCCACTACACCTTACCCTGAGAGATGACTTGATTCCAAAGCATAATTTCCTTCTACTCCAGGATGCGGAGTGGCTTGGGGAGGAAGTATCCTTTGGGTTCCACATGTAATAGCTTGCAATCAATCACATGAAATTTTTCATGTACATATTTTTTTAATAAGGACACATGATATACATTTTGAAGTTTAACATCATTCGATGGATCCTACTGGTATGCTACTCGACCCACTTGGTCCAAAATTTCGAATGACCAATAGAATTGTGGTGCTAATTTAGCACAACCAACTATTCTACGAGTACTTTTCTGATGTTTAATCCTCAAGTTAACATGCTCCCTAGATCGTAACTCCTCATGTATACTCTTCTTGTCTGCATAGCTCTTTTGTCAATCTTGGGTTGTTTTAATATTTCATTGCACTTTTCTTACTATCTACTCCGTTTCTTGCAAAAAATCCAGTGCAAGAATCAATATTTCCTTAAGTTGACTCCAACTGAGTGGTGTATGGAATTTATTGCCATACAGGGCTTCAAAGGGGCTCATTCTGACAGACACTTGATAGTTTTTATTGTAGACAAACTCAACTAGATGCAAATAGTATTCCCACATAGTAGGTCGGTCCTTTACATACATCCTTAGAAGATCCCCTAGGATCTGATTAGCTCTTTCCTTTTGGCCATCCATCTGATGGTGGTATGAAGTATTAAACTTTAACTTAGTTCACAAGCCTCCAAACAAGGCCTTCTAGAAGTTGGAGGTGAATTTCACATCTCTTCCTGAAACTATTATTTTTGGTATGCTATGGAGCCTAAGAATGTCTTTCATGAAAATATTAGTAATTTTTGCAGTCGACGTAGATTATACTGGTATAAAGTGTGTCGCTTTAGTCAGTGTGTCTACCACTACCATAATAGAATCATATTGGTACCTGGTTCTTGGGAAGCCAGTTATAAAATCCATGGAGATCACCTCCCACTTCCATTCTTGAATGGGTAGCAGATTCAGTAATCGCGCGGGATGTTGGTTCTCCACTTTCACTTGTTGACACTCCAGGAATTTTTCTAAATAATATACTACCTCACCCTTCATACTTGGCCAAAAAAATTTTGTTTCCTTAAGGCTGTTATCATTTTTTCATATCCTGAGTGACCAACATATGGTCTCTTATGGTGTTCATTCAAAATCGTTTGTTTCACAGTGACCACATTGGGAATATATAGCCTGTGCTGATAAGTAGTTAGACCTTTTGGGATAAATGCGTACCCCAAAATCTCTTCATGTTGCAATTTCAGTTGCATTTCTTCATATTGAGAATCTTGTTGCATAATTAGTTTCACTTGTTCCTCAAAATCTGTCTTTTAGTTTCTCCATGTAGTTTCTACTAAGAAATTAGCATGCCTACTTAATGCATCAACAATATTGTTTTCTTTTCCCTTATTATGATTTATTTCAACTTCAAATTCACTATGGAATGTTAACCATCTTGCATGTCTTACATTCAGATCAGGTTTACTAAAGAAATACTTTTGACTAATGTGGTAAGTTACCAAAAAAGCTTCTTCCCTAGTAAATAATGCCTCCACATTTTAAAGTCATGTATTATAGCATCGAGTTTGAGGCCATATATCACATAATTTTTTTCATGTTTTTTTAGTTTTATTGACTCATAAGCTATGAAAACATTGTCTTGCAATATCACACCCCCTAATCGTTCCAAACAAGCATTTGTGCACTCAATAAACTCCTTATTTGGGTATTCTATCTTCAAAATAGGAGTTGTTGTCAACATTTGTTTCAACTTGTTGAAATTCTCTTGCCATTTATCTGTCCATTCAATATTTACTCCCTTCTTTTACAGGGAACTAATGGGGTAAGCTAGTTTTGAAAACCCCTCCACAAATTTTCAATAGTACCCAACAATCCCCATAAAGGAGCAAAACATTGATATATATTTTGGAATTGGCAATGCATACTGGCTTTAACATTCTCCAGATCCACTACCAATCCTTCTTTGGAAATAATATGTCCCAAATACTGAAATATGGGTTTGTAAAACTCACACTTACTACTTTTCACATAAATTTGATGCTCCTTTAAGGTTTGTAATACCAACCTAAGATTCTCTCGATGTTGTTATTCACTTTTAGAGTATAATAGGATTTCATCAATGAAAACTAATACAAATAGGACAAGGTACTTGTGAAGCAAACTATCTGTTAGACACATGAAAGTTGCAGGTGCATTACTGGGACCAAAAGGCAGCACCACAAACTCATAATGACCATAAGGAGTTCTAAAAGTTGTTTTATGAATATCTTCATCTTTTATATGTAACTGATGGTAATTGGTTCACAAATCAACCTTTGAGAAAACAATTGCCCCCTTCACCTGGTCAAACAGACCATCAATTTGAGTTAGGGCATATATGTTTTTAATGGTTAATTTGTTCATTTGACGATAATCAACACACATTATAAATGTGTCATATTTATTTCTAACAAACAATACAGTTGCCTGCCAAGGTGAAACACTAGGCTTGATATAACATGTATGCAATAATTCATGTAACTGCATCTTCAATTCTAGCAGTTCCAGACAAATCATATGATAGGGAGCTCTAAACACAGGGAAAACACACAGTACTATCTCAATGGTAAAATCTATGTCCCGATGTGTAGATAATCCTAGAATTTCTTCCCTAAATACATCGAGAAATTCTTTAATAAATGACAGGGTATCTAGAATTCCTTTTTCAGTTAGCTAATCATTGGTTTCCACCTATACTAGGTATAATTATTTCCCTTTTCTAGCACTCCTTTTTAGCTGCAAGGCTAAAATTTTCGGGACCGACACTAGTTTTGTCTTTCGCTTAATTATCCTTCTGTGTCCATTATGATCAACACACAGCTATTTTTTCTATAAATTATAAAAACTACTTGTTTTTCTAACCAATCCATGCCTATTAACAAATCATAAGATCCTTGTTGGGTTGTGTTATATCCTTTCCACATAGTTAACAGGGGGTTTGAGGGGTACCCGTAACCCCACTTTATGGGGTCCGGGGCAGCGCCCGAAAAATTTTGGTTTTGGACCCTATGTTAGGTTGGGCAGACCCACCTATGGTTTTGTGCATGATTTTCGCACATGTTTTTTGGACATGATGGTTTTCGATCCATGGTTTTGGACGCAATGGTTTTTCGGTCCATGGTATTGGATGCTTCGGCATGTATAAATATGTATTGTAACATTGAAAGGAACATAATGAAAAATCAAGCTGGTAGTCCTGATTTTGGGATACAATGGGAAATCTCTATGTATACGTGTTTTATGTGTTATGCTCTCACATTTTTATTTTTCCTGTGATTTAGAATTCATATGAAAGTAATTTCTGTACGGGGTTAAAACCTACATTTGGTATTAGAGCTGCTTTGGCTTCAAGGGGACACCTTTGTTGCTGAGGGGTTTCACTCGGGCCTGTGGTAGACCCTGTTCAGTGGGAGATCTGCGAGATCGATTTTGGTGGTGGAAGAAGATCGCGAGCAGCGGAAAGATAGAGATTGAGAAGTTCAATGGTCAAAATGCTGAGTTATGGAAACTCAAGATGGAGGATCTGTTGGTGGATAAAGATTAGTGGATCACGGTAGATCCGAGTACTAAACCAACGGGAGTGACCGATGAAGAATGGAAGAAGTTGGATGAGAAAGCAAAGAGCACAATACAATTGTGTGTCTCAGATTCAGTATTGCTGAATGTATCAAGGGAAGCTACGGCGAAGGCTCTGTGGGACAAGTTAGGGACTTTATACCAATCTAAGTCTCTGGTGAATAAACTATTCCTATGGAAAAAGTTGTATAACCTAAGGATTAAATATGGAGACTCAGTGACAGAGCATCTAAATGCATTTAATACTGTGGTAAGTCAGTTATTATCTGTTGATATTAAAATTTCAGATGAGGATAAGTGCATCAGTTTGTTGTGTTCTCTACCAGACTCGTGGGATATTCTGGTTATTGCAATAGGTAACAATGCAACTGCTTTGTAGTTTGATGAAATAGTCTCAGCCTTGTTGACGGAGGAGATGAGATGGAAAAATATGGACAACCAGAATGGTGATGCCTTGTCTGTACGAGGACGGTCCCAGAACAGAAACAAAAATAAGTCATCGAGTGGGAGATCTAAATCTAGGGGGAGATCTAAATATCCAAGAAAACCTATAAAGGTGGTGCGTTGGAAATGTGGTAAGGAGGGCACTTCAGAAGGGATTGTAAATCTAAATCTCTTGATAAAGGAAAGGGATCTAATGATGCTCCTTCTGCAGAGGCGAAAACCACCTCAGATGAAGGTGGGGATGTGTACTTGGCTTCTTCAAGTGCACATGTAGATCATGAGGCATGTTTAATTGACTCAGGTGCATCCTTTCACTTCTCTCCCCATAGAGAGTGGTTTTGTGAGTATGAGAAATACGATGGTGGTGATGTCTTCTTAGGAGATGATAGGAAGGCTAGAATCATTGGTCGCGGAAAACTAAAGTTGAAGTTGCAAGGTGGAAGGGTTAGAACCCCTCTGGGTGTTTTGCATATTCCTGCATTGGCCAGAATTCTGATTTCTGTAAGCAAGTTGGATGATGCAGGTGTAAAGACAGTGTTCGAGAAGGATACCGGCAAGATGGTTCGTGGAGCACTGGTATTGATGCGGGGAGTTCGGATTGGAACTCTGTACAATCTGCAAGGTAGCACTGTTGTTGACGGGTGCAATAGTTCTATGGTTCCTGAAAATGGAGTAGAAAATCTAGTGGTCTCTATAGAGAAGACCATGTTGTGGCATCAAAGGCTTGGACATATTGGAGAGAAGGGCCTTCGAATACTTCATGGTAAAGGTATGGTAGAAGGTATGAGTAATAGCTCTCTGGATTTTGATTTCTGTGATAATTGTGTATATGGGAAGCAGAATCGGGTGAGTTTCCCCTTTGGTGGTAAGAGGGCGAAACATATATTAGAGCTTATGCATAGTGA
>APFE031013988.1:0-26713 GCA_000404065.3 Pinus taeda
TATACAAATTTGGGTACCCTAGAGAGCTAGTCACAGACCAAGGCAGCCAGTCTACCTCCAATGTGATTGAAGAACTGCTCGGCCATCACAAAATCAAGCATAGGACCTCCACTCCTTATCAACCACAAGCTAATGGGCAAGTGGAGGTGACCAACAGGGCACTAGAGAACGTCTTAACCAAGGTAGTGAGCAGCAGCCGAAAGGATTGGGCAGAGAGACTAGTTGAGGCCACCTGGGCCTATAATACAACATGGAAGACCACCAATGGATTTACACCCTATGCGATGGTCTTTGGGAAAAAGGATTTTTTGTCCATTGAGTTTGAATATAACACATTGAGGATGGCAACCCAGCTAGATTTGGATCTCAGTCATGCACAGAAAGAAAGATTGTTCCATTTGAATGGCTTGGATGAATTCATAATGCAGGCCCTCTTACATACAGAGATAGTTCAGCATCAGAGGAAGATCTAGCATGAAAAAAATATTAAGGAGAAGTAATTTCAAGAGGGAGACTGGGCATTGTTATATGATTATAGGTATAAAGACTTCAAGGGCAAGCTAAGGACAAGATGGCTCGGACCTTATGTGGTGGAAATATGCCATGATAATGGTTCAGTGAAAATCAGAACTATAGATGAAGAATTCATTCCATTGCTTGTTAATGGACACCGATTGAAAATGTACAAGAGGCATTTATCAAAACAAGAGTTCATTGGCCATATCAATAAGACAGTGGTGATGGTGGAGCAAGTTCCAGCTCCTCCCTCATCAGGGCACTGAAAAAGACAAAAAAGAATAAGGATTCAGGTGAAAACCTCCATGAGGCACCTAAGTCCCATCTTTGGGTTGAAAACCTCGCGAGGAGGCACAACGATGAGAAAAAATGAAAAAAGAGTAAGAAGATCCCTGGGTGAAAAAAATTCCTTGAGGCGCCCAAGGCAGATATCTAGGGTGAAAACCTTTCTGAGGCAGGCGAGGTGTTTTCCAAAATATAATATAATAATAATAAATAAAAATAAAAAGACATAATTGTTATTCGCAAGTGGGTGAGAAAGAAAATCAAGGAGCAAAGAGAAGATCCAAAGGGAACCTTGCCTCACATATATTAATCTCCTCCACTCCTTACCATGCATCCCTCCATCAATTCCATTGTTTTTCACTTCATTGCTTCAATTCAAGTAAATATTGTGTTTTCTACATGTTCCCCTGAATGGTAGATTCGTTAGGTCACCAAAATTCACACTAGACATGATCTAACCAATCACCTCAACCATTACCATCACCCTATCCCATAGAATATCAATCATCAGCTACAAAGTCTTCACTAGGATGATCCAGAAGCTCCACAACAGCACCAGCATCAAATCTTCAGACGCAGACACCTGTAAAAGCCAATAAACCATCAGCAGGTAGTAAAGGAGGAAGAAGAATGACCATACAAGAAATGAACAACGCAACACCTCTGATCCTTGACAAACTGCAGCATGGCATCGAGACCGCATGTAAGTATCCCACTCACTCACTCATATGCATCATTTGATCAAAAGTTGTAAAGGTTACGAGGTAGTTGGTTTGTAAGTGAAAAGGTGGCCAGTTAACTTGGTCACCTTCGTTCAGTCATCACATACAAAGCAGGGTGTCCTCTCACACATGGTTGTAGTCAACTGAAAGAAAAGAGGATGAGTAGGACAAGAAGTGGTTAACTATGGATTTAACAACTGTGGGAGTTGATTACAAGGAGTGGGAATGATGAGTTGGTATAAATGGAAAGAAAACATCGTTTGCATGCATTCACCCATTCCACCTTCTTGAAACTCTCTCACTCAAGTAGCTCTCATAACTCTGGCCACCCACTGGAAACAAGGATCCATTATTCTGCAAGATAATTCCTACAAGAACAGTCTATAGGATACACATAGGTAGTCTACAGGATAGGCAGAGACAGGTTCAAGAGGGAATATCAAGAGAATTGTCCACTACCACCATTCTAAAGAGGTAGAATCTAAAAATCCATCCCCATTTACAAGCAAATGAACTAGAATTCCTCTAAAAAGCTAGTGGATTACATACACATGAAACTCTGTTTTTTCAAGAATTTTCTCATTACCTCACTCCATACAGCAGAATTCATGCCACTGTTATAGTTAGAGGGCTCACTATAGAGTTCACTCGAGAGCTCATCACTAGGGTCACCACACTTCCCCTAGCAATTGCATGGAGAAAAGAAGACAAAGCAGACAATCAGGTGGAAAAAAAAGGAAATTCTTTTTAGAAGGTGAAGAACCCACAGAGGATAAAAATTTAGTAAGGAGGGACAGTATGCCATACCCATGGAGTGAGGTAGGATACCAACTCATCATATATTTCTCATGTGAGGGTAGATACAGTGTTGTTTATGGCTACCATTTTAGAATGCTTGAAGAATTAAGATTTGGGGTAGAAACACTAGTTCACCAAAGACTCAACATACCCTATTTCTTGATGCAATCACTCACAGACTCCAACAACAAAGTAAAGGAAGGGAATTCCCAACAGTTGGCTCACCATGGGTTGATCAGGATCCTCATTAAGGATGCCCCCCCAAAACCTCAGTATCCCTATAACATGGTCAGTCTTCAAAAACTTACTAGCAGAGGATGACATCAAAATCCTCACTTATGATGTTAGTCCCTCCGTCAATGACGAGGAGGAAAAACAAGAAGAAGAAGATAAAGAGCTAGATGGTGACGAGATGGATGAAGAATAAACTAATACAGAGGAACATGATGAAGCAGAAGAGAAGGAGGATGATGTTGAAACAGAAGAGGAAGAAGGCATTGAAACAGAAGAGAAAGAACAACAAGAGGCCATCCAGTGTAGGATGCCAGCTAAATCATATGCTCTACCTCAGAGAACAATGGCTGCAATTTTAGATTAAAACACTAGCACAAAGGGGCACCATGCCATTTCAAGACTACAGGTAGTTTATTGATATTTATGATCAAAGTACACTAGAGAATAGGGCCAAAATAGTTGAGTTTTACTTGCACAACATGGCCCTCACATAAATGAATATTTGGGATCCTAATGCCAAGCTAGGAGATCTATAATTAATGCCTTTGGCATCATGGACAAACCATGAGGAGTCAAGGGTTGTAGAGATGAAAATAATATTGGCCAGAGAGAAAAATGAACATCTTTTCATCAGAGCTAAACAATCAAATCCCATGGCCCTTATCAGTACCCATAATCTAATTGCAAATGATCATCAGCTGGCACCTAGATATCTTGCTGCCCAAGAGAAAGCAATTTCACATTTTGAGGATATGTTTATGTTGCTAAGAGATGATTATATAGGTGCTTGCTAAAGGAGATGGAACACACTACCACACAGCCTGAAGATTAGAGAATATCACTCCCCCCAAAGGTTGAGAGAGGCACTCAACAAGAAACCTATGTATAAGCAATCAATGCAAAGGTTGAAGGTAAATTGGATAGGCCTAAAACTCAGTCCACCACTACTCTTAGGGCTGCTAGAAGGGAGAAAAGAAGAAGAGGAAAAGAGGAAAAGAGGTTGTGGGAAGAAGTAGAAAGGAAAGAATGCTTCTATACCACAACAGAAGCATGGGATGTCAGAGAGGCTATCAGAGCCATGAAGGACATCAACATTAGCAAAGTTGCTAAGAGAATGAGCAACACTTCCAGTAGGGGGTGATGATGAGCCTCATCATTGGGTAATTATATGGGCCTTAATTGGCCTTAATTCACCTCTTATCTTAGTCAAACCAACTACTCTCACAACTTATTTCATGCTTTTGATTATACTTTGCTTATGAGATGAGTTAGAGTTGGATATTTTGCTTTGTGGTCTAATGTGCATTTAATGCAAGAATAAAGGATAAAAGTAAGGAAAATGCAAGAATAAAGGATAAAATAAAGGAACTATAGCAAAGACCTTGGTAAAAACTCGACTGGAACAAGGGAGAGTAATTATAGGAGGTAAATCCTCCTCATTTAGTACCCCTCCATTTGAATATTGCTCCATAAGCTCGAAGTGCAAACAACCATCACTTTGAGGACTAGAAGACAGCCGAGCAAGTGAAAGTGACAAAAACCAGTTTATCTTGAGTGGGGAGCCGAGCCTCCCTAAGGGGAAGGAAGTCGTTAGAGACTTCAGATGTATAATTCGAGAGGACCTCAATAGGATTCAGATTCTTATTGTAAAACTCTACTTTATTTATGAGCTACAAGACAAGTGACAATTGGTATGTAAGCCATGGTTTTGATAATGAGAATGAGTTCGTTTTGAGCCAGTACTGAGTTAACTCAAAGGGCTGAAGCTCTTGGGTTAGGGCCCAACGCAAGCAACCAAAGCTCCTCTTTATTGTACATGTATGCTAGCAGAGATTTCTAGTTCTCTTCATTTTCTTAAGTAGCTTCCTGCTTTTCTGTTGATTTGCTTAAGTAGCTGCATTTCTATTACAAAAGTATAGCATAGCATCCTAGATTTTTGTTCATTTCCTTAAGTAGTTGCATTCCCATTATAGTAGTGTAGAGTACATCGGTTGTGCTCTAATTTACTTCGATTTGTGATTTTTTTAAATTAGCAGGTTAGCTAGGAGAAGAAGATCACCATAAGGTTGTGCGCAGGTGTCTCAGCCTCACCTCCTCCCTCTAGGACAATGACTTGAGGAAGAGACCGTTTAGCAACCCCAAAAACACATGTTTCTAGTTCCTGCCTGAGCTTTGGAGTTTGTTGTTTGATGCAGTTACTTGTTTCATTTCACTGTCGTCTTTTTCCATCACTCTGGGTCCACCCTCACCCTCACTGGTTTTTCTGTCGTTTTCATTTGAAACCTCCTTTAACACGTTCTTCATGCATTGTTTCATCACCGTCTGATTCATTAGTTTACCCAACGGCCATCGCACGCGAATTCTTCGACCTATTTTATGCACTCTAATCTCCATCGTTGATATGTCTCTTGATTTAATGACTATCGCATCACCTCAATACTTTATTCGTCCCAATCTCCACAATAGATCTGTCTAGCCTGATCCGACAGGTATCACGTCACCCGCTTGCCAAATAACTTGGCTAATATCCATAGTCGATCTATCTATCCTGATCCGACGGCTATCAGGTCACTCGCTCGCCAACTAGCTTGGCCAATCTCCATCGTCGATCTGTCTGGCTAAATCCGACGACTATCGCACAATCTTGCGCGGATCCTTGCACGACCATTATCCACCCGAGAGCACACGAGAAAAGTGGTTTTATTGTGCTACGTGTCACGCAGTTAGGCTAATCACGTGAAATTTCAAAATATGACTTATAGCTTTGAGGGCGCGCAAGAAACTACTTACCACCTACGAAAACGCGCTCCATCTTTTCCACACATTTTCTTCCTGCGATACGATCTCCATCGTTCATATTTCGATTAATCATGTTCGTCCATCCATTCACTTAATTCCTTGTGATAAGATCTTCGTCGTTCATCTTCTTCGTTACCATATTCATCCATCCATTCACTTAATTCCTCGCGATATGATCTCCATCGATCATTTGTTTTGTTACCCTGTTCGTCCACCTATTCACTAACTCACCCGCAATAAGATCTTCGTCATTCATCTCGTTCATTAACCCTGTTCATCCATCTATTCTCTTAAGCCCCCGCAATAAGATCTCCACCGTCCATCTTCTGTTCGTTGATCGATCCAACGGTCCCTATGCACTATTGCGTCCTTACGTCCTCCTTTCACAAATTTCGATCTCTGAATTCTCTTCCGCTTGAAAACATATTTAGTCTAGTTTCTTTGCTTGCACCTTAGTATAGTTTGATGCTCTTTACTTCTGCAACTTAGATAACATCATTAGGTTAGTGATTGATTTAGAAATTCTGCTTAGCATAGTTGTTTAATTGGTTAATTAGGTTATGGTGTGAGTTAGCATTACATGTTGTTTTCTTCATTACTACAGTAGAGTAGCTCTCTCTCAAAATAGATTTTCTCTTCTTCCATCAAAGAATCAAGATTTTTATGATCCTATAGAAGTCTGGCTTGGAACCCCTGGGGTCTCTTGCTAGATTAACAATGAGAACAAGCAGGACCTTCACTTTTACTTGTGCATATAGCACTGTCACCACCAAGCTTGTACGAACACAGTTTGATAAGTAAATATGGTAGCCCTGGGAGTTGCAACATTCTTGTTGCAATAGCTAGGCTCATCACTTTTTGGCGTCGTTGCTGGTTAGGTGTCAAAGTAGAATGTGATTACTGCTTTCTTCTATTTCCAGTCTCCAACTTTCTTTTATTCTACTTCTTATCCTCAATTTTCTTCCATTAGTTTATTTTTGCAAATTAATCTAGTAGCTTCCTTTATTTCAGTTGTCATTTTCTGCTTTCCTTTCCATTCTGCAAGTAGAATTTTAATTCAGCAAGTAGTTTCTTTGTTAGTGGTTTTCATTCAATCAGCAATTTCATTTCTACAAATTACTTTCCTGCTAAAAAAATATCTTCCAAAAATAAACCCAAAAACATTTCATTTCATACCTCGTAGGAATAGGGACAATTCAGGGAAATTCTTGCCAAATACCCCCACTGCATCCAATAGTCAACCTTCTCTCTTCTTCGGTGACTGTGACTTGGAAGAACCTTTAGGTGAGAAAGCTTACATATTTGAAGAACCTACAGGGGAAGAACAAGAGGAAGAACCCATTCCTAGTGAAACAATGGCTGAAGACCAAAATGACAAAGGAAATAGAGAGAGAACTAAGGGTGCCTTCCCCATCAGGGAGACCAATGGGGACACTAACATGAATAATATAAGCCCCTCTGCTCTACCTCATTTCCATGGCCTGACCACAGAGCACCCTGACACTTTCCTATTTGAGTTTGTTGTTATATGCCAAACCTATGACTATATAGATGATGAGCAAAAGTTAAAATTGTTTCCATCTACCCTCAAGGATGCAGCATTGTGTTGGTTCATAGGTTACCTGGAGATAGCATCACAACTTGGGCTCAGATGCAGCAGGTGTTTAACAACAAATATAGGGACTACTATAGGTCAAAGGATACTAAAGAGGAGATTTTCAGGATGACCATAGGCCAGGATGAATCCTTGGAAGACTATGAAGAAAGATTCAAGCTCAGTTACAAAAGGGCCACGTGCACACTTGACCCTGAGTCACTAATGTTGGTCCTGCCTCGAGGAGTAAGGGAAGATCATCTAGATACCTTACACATGTTAGCAGGAGGAGATATCTACCAATTACCATATGAGGATATCAAGACTGTCCTTAGAAACCATTCTAGGGCAACCAGGAAAAAGGGTAGGGGTAGTCAACCTATGGCCAGTACATCATCCTCCTACTCATCTATCAAGGGTGAAATTGGAAATATGTTGGAAGACTTCAATAGTGACATGTTGCAAACCCTTGCCTTGCAATTGGACACCATGAACATCAAAAAGGAAGCAAGAGGAAGCAGAGAGAGCCTTGGCCATCTATTGTCCTAGATGCACTAAGAGGCATCCTAGGAACGAATGTCCATTGAACTGTATTAAGATTTGCTTAGTCTGTGAAGAAAACCACTCCACATACAAGTGTCCTTTCTTACCTAGACTCAAAGTTGTATATAAAGGGGTTGAAGGGGTCACTAAGCAGCTTTGCTACATCAACCAAAGGAGACCTCCTGGGCCTAGACCATACCAGCAGGGTATGCAACAGTCATCCCATTCATATTACAACAACAACAAAACCAAAGCTATACCTTCTTTTGGACCCCCTTCTCATCCTTCCTGGTCTGCACCTCCTCCTTGGTCCTATACATCTCGGTATCATTCCCAGCCAGTCATTTCAACCTTATGTTCAGCCACAACATCAGTGGAATACCCCATTCCACGGGTAGAGTCCCCAATTAAACAATATTCCAGCCCTATTTCCTCCACCACCTACCCAACCACAACCCCTGCACTCTACTCCACCTAAGCAACCCTAGATGCCTGCGCAGTCGAAACCGAACCCGAACAATATGCTGGCTCAACAAGTCTACAGTGGAGAGACATCATACTTAGCTTATGCTATAGAAATCTAAGAGATTAACCTAAGATCTGGGAGAATTATCCCTGATAACCAACCTCCCTCTCCACATAGGAAGGTTGAGGAAGAAAGAGAGTAGAGCAACCTTAAAGTAAATATTAGCCCAACCACTCCAGCCTACCCAGCAGAAACTGAACTTCTGGGAGAATTGAAAAATCTATGTGTAAAGATCCCCCTTCTCTAGGCAATCAAAGATGTTCCCATTTACAATAAGTTGATTAAGGAGAATTGCTTCAATCATCCAGGATGAAGAAAAAGGGATGCCCCTACCATTAATGTCATTGGGTAATTATCTGACTTAATGCTAGGGCAAGTAATATGTCCAATATATTTGGACCCTGTAAGACCTATAGTAGATGTGCACATCAATGGCACCTTTGTCCCTCACACTCTAATTGATATTGGGTCTGCCATTATTGTGATGACCAAGGACACCATGCTCAACCTCAACCTCCAAGGGTCATTGAGGAAGACCACAACAGTTCTGCAACTTGCAGAGCATTCCATAGTCACCCCTGATGGAATTGTGGACGATGTGATGGTCTCCATTGACTCTTGGGAGTACCCTGCATATTTCCTAGTTATTCAGCCTAAGGTTAAGCTTACTGGTTACCATCTCATCCTTGGGAGGCCAGGGTTGGCCATAGCTTATGCTTACATTAGTTGTAGTGCTGGGAATATGACCATCAAGAATGGGCATATGTCCAAACAGTTAGTCCTATACCCTCTTGCTCAACCTACTCTAGAGCATGATTAACATTTATGGTTGGAGGATGAGGAAGAATATGAGGTTTATTCTGCTCAACTTTATGCTTTGGAAGCAAACATAGGAGGTGGACAGCAAGATGAGGATGACTTAATTGAACACCTGCGCCAAATTCCAACTACTAGTTCACTACCATTAGAAGAAGAAGTAAGGGAAACCTAGAACAATCATCTAATTGGCTTATGCTTGGCCAATTCCAACCCACTCCATGTCAAAACCATAGAATTTGGCCCAGAGAAAACTTTGAAAATTAATCCATCTCTTTCTGCTTTAGAAGAGGAAAAGTTATGCAACATGTTGAGAGAAAACCTAGAAGCCTTCGCTTGGAGTTATAAGAAAATGAAGGGAGTACACCCCTTAGTGTGTACTCACCACATATACATCAAATAAGGTTTCAAGTCATTCAGGCAAACGGAATATAAGATGAATCCAGCTCTTAAAGACATAGTCAAAGAAGAACTACAAAAACTGCTAGATGCAGGATTCATTTACCCTATCTCAGACAGTGAGTGGGTCTTTCCTTTAGTGTTAGTTCCCAAGAAAAATGGTAAGTGGAGGATTTGTGTTGATTATAGGGAGTTGAACAAAGCCACAAAGAAGGATCATTTTCCCCTACCCTTCATTGGCCAAGTAATAGATGGCCTGGCAGGGAAGAAGTATTTTTTCCTTCCTAGATGGATTCAGCGGGTACAACCAAATCCAAATCTACCCACAAGACCAGGATAAGACCATATTCACCTTTCCTTGGGGTACCTTTTCCTATAGGGTCCTTCCTTTTGGCCTATACAATGCTCCTGCCACTTTCAAGAGAGCAGTCTTGAGTATTTTTTCTGAATTAGTACATGATGTTGTGGAAATCTATATGGATGACTTTACACCTTATGGTTGTGATTTTCAAGAAGCCCTGACTAACCTAGGCAAAGTATTGCACAAATGCATTGAAATGGACCTATCTCTCAGTCTAGAAAAATGTGAATTCTTAATGACTGAAGGGATCGTCGTAGGTCATTCAATATCTCAGTAAGGATTGTAGGTGGACCCAAACAAAATAGAAATCATCCAAAGGGTCCCACCTCCACAAAAGCAGAGAGATGTCAAGAGTTTCTTAGGGTTAAATGGATACTACCGAAGGTTCATAAAGGACTTCAACAGGTTGGCCTCTCCTTTATTTGGGTTGTTGGCCAAAGATTCTGAGTTTATATGGTCAAAGAGCTTTCAAGAGGCCTTAGACATTCTAAAGGGTAAGTTAACCACTGCACCAATTCTTTGAGGCCCAAACTGGGCCCTCCCTTTTCATATTAATGTTGATGCTTCACACAAAGCCATAGGAGCAGCCTTAGGTCAGGAAGAGGAGAAAATTCCCTATGCCATTTATTTTATCAGTAAGAACCTGTCAAAGGATAAGCTAAACTATACTGTGACCGAAAAGGAAATCCTGGTTGTTGTGCATTCATTAAACAAATTTAGGCATTACATTATAGGCTATCAAACATTTGTGCATACTGATCATGCTCCAATCAAATATTTAATGAACAAACCAGATGTGAATGCTAGAATTATAAGATGGTTGCTTTTATTACAGCAGTTTGATCTAACTATTGTTGATAAGGCTGGTAAGGAAAATGTTGTTGCAAACTTTCTATCTAGGATGAATATGCCTGCAGGTGAAGAAGGAATGGTGGATGACCAATTACCAGATGAGCATTTGTTTTCTATTTCAGTTCTCTCGCCATGGTTTGTTGACATAGCAAACTATCTGGTATCAGCACAGCTCCCACCAAACTTGCCCTCCAAAGAAAAGAGCAAGATAGTCAGGAAAAGCGACCCCTTCACCTGGATTGGGGGAAACCTGTTCAAACTTGGCCCAAATCAAATCTTGTGAAGGTGTGTAAGGGAAGAGGAATTTTTGACATCCTTCTGCCCTATCATGATGGACTGTGTGGAGGTCACTTTGCAGCAAAGAGGACATCATTCAAAGTGTTGCAAGCAGGCTATTATTGGCCTACTCTTCATCAAGATGTGAAAAAGTACATTAGTCAGTGTGATTGGTGCCAGAGGATGGGAAAGCCTACCCCAAGAGATGAAACGCCCCTACAACCTCAAGTGACTTTTGAGCCATTTAACAAGTGGGGCATGGACTTCATTGGGCCTATAAACCCTCCTTCAAAGAGAAAACAATACATCATTGTGTGCACTAATTATTTGACTAAGTGGGCTGAAACCAAGGCAATTAAGGCAACAACAAAAGAGAAGGTGGTTGAGTTCCTAAGGGAGAATATATTATACAAATTTGGGTACCCTATAGAGCTAGTCACAGACCAAGGCAGCCAGTCTACCTCCAACGTGATTGAAGAATTGCTCGGCCATCACAAAATCAAGCATAGGACCTCCACTCCTTATCAACCACAAGATAATGGGCAAGTGGAGGTGACCAACAGGGCATTGGAGAACATCTTGACCAAGGTAGTGAGTAGCAGCTGAAAGGATTGGGCAGAGAGACTAGTTGAGGCCACTTGGGCCTATAATACAACATGGAAGACCACCAATGGATTTACACCCTATGAGCTGGTCTTTCGGAAAAAAGGATTTTTTGTCCATTGAGTTTGAATATAACACATTGAGGATGGCAACCCAACTAGATTTGGATCTCAGTCATGCACAGAAAGAAAGATTGGTCCATTTGAATGGCTTGGATGAATTCATAATGCAGGCCCTCTTACATACAAAGATAGTTCAGCTTCAGAGGAAGATCTAGCATGACAATCATGTTAAGGAGAAGTAATTTCAAGAGGGAGACTGGGCATTGTTATATGATTATAGGTATAAAGACTTCAAGAGCAAGCTACGGACAAGATGGCTCGAACCTTATGTGGTGGAAATATGCCATGATAATGGTTCAGTGCAAATCAGAACTATAGATAAAGAAGCCATTCCATTGCTTGTTAATGGACACCGATTGAAAATGTACAAGAGGCATTTATCAAAACAAGAGTTCATTGGCCATATCAATAAGACAGTGGTGATGGTGGAGCAAGTTCCAGCTCCTCCCTCATCAGGGCACTGAAAAAGACAAAAAAGAATAAGGATTTAGGTGAAAACCTCCATGAGGCACCTAAGTCCCATATTTGGGTTGAAAACCTCGTGAGGCGGCCCAATGATGAGAAAAAATGAAAAAAGAGTAAGAAGATCCCTGGGTGAAAAAATTCGTTGACGCACCCAAGGCAGATATCTTGGGTGAAAACCTTTCTGAGGCAGGCTAGGTGTTTTCCAAAATATAATATAATAAAAATAAAAATAAATAAAAATAAAAAAGACATAATTGTTATTTGCATGTGGGTGATAAAGAAAATCAAGGAGCAAAGAGAAGATCCAAAGGGAACCTTGCCTCACATATATTAATCTCCTCCTTACCATGCATCCCTCCATCAATTCCATTGTTTTTCACTTCATTGCTTCAATTCAAGTAAATATTGTGTTTTCTACAGGATCCCCTGAATGGTAGATTGGTTAGGTCCCCAAAATTCAGACTAGACATGATCTAACCAATCACCTCAACCATTACCATTACCCTATCCCATAGAATATCAATCACCAGCTACAAAGTCTTCACTAGGATGATCCAGAAGCTCCAAAGCAGCACCAGCATCAGATCTTCAGTCACAGACACCTGCAAAATCCAATAAACCATCAGCAGGTAGCAGAGGAGGAAGAATAATGACCATGCAGCAAATGAACAACGCAGCACCTATGATCCTCGACAAACTGCGACATGGCATCGAGACCGCATGTAAGTATCCCACTCACTCACTCATATGCATCATTTGATCAAAAGGTTTAAAGGTTACGAGGTAGTTGGTTTGTAAGTGAAAAGGTGGCCAGTTAACTTGGCCACCTTCGTTCAGTCATCACATATAAAGCAGGGTGTCCTCTCACACATGGTTGTACTCAACTGAAAGAACAGAGGATGAGTAGGACAAGAAGTGGTTAACTATGGATTTAACAATTGTGGGAGTTGATTACAAGGAGTGGGAATGATGAGTTGGTATAAAGGGAAACAAAACATCATTTGCATGCATTCACCCATTCCACCTTCTTGAAACTCTCTCACTCAAGTAGCTCTCATAACTCTGGCCACCCACTGGAAACAAGGATCCATTATTCTGCAAGATAATTCCTACAAGAACAGTCTATGGGATACACAAAGGTAGTCTATAGGATAGGCAGAGATAGGTTCAAGAGGGAATATCAAGATAATTGTCCACTGCCACCATTCTAAAGAGGTAGGATCTAAAAATCCATCCCCATTTACAAGCAAATGAACTAGAAGTCCTCTAAAAAGCTAGTGGATTACATACACATGAAACTTTGTTTTCTCAAGAATTTTCTCATTACCTCACTCCATACAGCAGAATCCATGCCACTGTTATAGTTAGAGGGCTCACTATAGATCTCACTCGAGAGTTCATCACTAGGGTCACCACACTTCCCCTAGCAATTGCTTGGAGAAAAGAAGACAAAGCAGACAATGAGGTGGAAAAAAAGGAAATTCTTTTTAGAAGGTGAAGAACCCACAGAGGATAAAAATGGAGTAAGGAGGGACAGTATGCCATACCCATGGAGTGAGGTAGGATACCAACTCATCATATATATCTCGTGTGATGGTAGATACAGTGTTGTTTATGGCTACCATTTTAGAATGCTTGAAGAATTAAGATTTCGGGTAGAAACACTAGTTCACCAAAGACTCAACATACCCTATTTCTTGATGCAATCACTCACAGACTCCAACAACAAAGTAAAGGAAGGGAATTCCCAATAGTTGGCTCACCATCGGTTGAACAGGTTCCTCATTAAGGATGCCCCCCAAAACCTCAGTATCCCTATAACATGGTCAGTCTTCAAAAACTTACTAGTAGAGGATGACATCAAAATCCTCACTTATGATGTTAGTCCTTCCGTCAATGACGAGGAGGAAAAATAACAAAAAGAAGATACAGAGGTAGATGGGGACGAGATGGATGAAGAAGAAACTAATAGAGAGGAACATGATGAAGCAGAAGAGAAGGAGGATGATGTTGAAATAGAAGAGGAAGAAGGCATTAAAACAGAGGAGAAAGAACAGCAAGAGGCCATCCAGTGTAGGATGCCAGCTAAATCCTATGCTCCTTACCTCAGAGAACAATGGCTGCAATTTTAGATTAAAACACTAGCACAAGGGGGCACCATGCCATTTCAAGAGTACAGGCAGTTTATTGATATTTGTGATCAAAGTACTCTAGAGAATAGGGCCAAAATGGATGATTTTTACTTGCACAACATGGCGCTCACATAAATGAATATTTGGGATCCTAATGCCAAGCTAGGATATCTACAATTAATGCCTTTGGCATCATGGACGAACCATGAGGAGTCAAGGGTTGTAGAGATGAAAAGAATATTGGCCAGAGAGCAAAATGAATATCTTTTCATGAGAGCTAAACAATCAAATCCCGTGGCCCTTATCAACACCCATAATCTAATTGCAAATGATACTCAGCTGGCACCTAGATATCTTGTTGCCCAAGAGCAAGCAATTTCACATTTTGAGGATATGTTTATGTTGCTAAGATATGATGATATACGTGCTTGCTAAAGGAGATGGAACACACTGCCACACAGCCTGAAGATTAGAGAATATCACTCCCCCCAAAGGTTGAGAGAGGCACTCAACAAGAAACCTATGTATAAGCAATCAATGCAAAGGTTGAAGGTAAATTGGATAGGCCTAAAACTCAGTCCACCACTACTCCTAGGGAGCTAGAAGGGAGAAAAGAAGAAGAGGAAAAGAGGCTGTGGGAAGAAGTAGAAAGGAAAGAATGCTTATATACCACAACAGAAGCATGGGATATCAGAGAGGCTATCAGAGCCATGAAGGACATCGACATTAACAAAGTTGCTCAGAGAATGAGCAACACTTTCAGTAGGGGTTGATGATGAGCCTCATCATTGGGTAATTATATGGGCCTTAATTGGCCTTAATTCACCTCTTATCTTAGTCAAACCAACTACTCTCACAACTTATTGCATGCTTTTGATTATACTTTGCTTATGAGATGAGTTAGAGTTGGATATTTTGCTTTGTGGTCTAATGTGCATTTAATGCAAGAATAAAGGATAAAAGTAAGGAAAATGCAAGGATAAAGGATAAAAGAAAGGAATTGTATCAAAGACCTTGGTAAAAACTCAAATGGAACAAGGGAGAGTAATTATAGGAGGTAAATCCTCCTCATTTACTACCCTTCCATTCGAATATTGCTCCATAAGCTCGGAGTGCAAACAACCATCACTTTGAGGACTAGAAGATAGCTGAGCAAGTGAAAGTGACAAAAACTAGTTTATCTTGAGCGGGGAGCTGAGCCTCCCTAAGGGGAAGGAAGTCGTTAGATACTCCAGATGTATAATTAGAGAGGACCTCAGTAGGATTTGGATTCTTATTGTAAAACTCTACTTTATTTATGAGCTGCAAGACAAGTGATAGTTGGTATGTAATCCATGGTTTTGATAATGAGAATGAGTTCATTTTGAGCCAGTACTGAGTTAACTCAAAGGGCTGAAGCTCTTGGGTTAGGGCCCAACACAAGCAACCAAAGCTCCTCTTTATTGTACATGTATGCTAGCATAGATTTTTGGTTCTCTTCATTTGCTTAAGTAGCTTCCTGGTTTTTTGTTGATTTGCTTAAGTAGTTGCATTTCCATTACAGCAGTATAGCATAGCATCCTGGTTTTCTGTTCATTTCCTTAAGCAGTTGCATTCCCATTATAGTAGTGTAGAGTACATCGGTTGTGCTTTAGTTTACTTCCATTTGTTCTTTTTTTTAAATTAACAAGTTTTCTAGAGAAGAAGATCACCATAAGGTTGTGCGCAGGTGTCTAAGCCTCACCTCCTCCCTCTAGGACAATGACTTGAGGAAGAGACCCTTCAGCAACCCCAAAAACACATGTTTCTAGTTCTTACATGAGCTTTGGAGTTTGTTGTTTGATGCAGTTACTTGTTTCATTTCACTGTCGTCTTTTTCCATCACTCTGGGTGCACCCTCACCCTCACTGGTTTTTCTGTCATTTTCATTTGAAACCTCCTTCAACACATTCTTCATGCATTGTTTCATCACCGTCTGATTCATTAGTTTACCCAACAGCCATCGCACGTGAATTCTTCGACCTACTTTATGCACTCTAATCTCCATCGTTGATCTTTCTCTTGATCTAACGACTATCACGTCGCCTCAATACTTTATTCGCACCAATCTCCACCATCGATCTGTCTAGCCTGATCTGACCCGCTTGCCAAATAACTTGGCTAATCTCCACCATCGATCTATCTATCCTTATCCGACGGCTATCACGTCACTCGCTCGCCAACTAGCTTGGCCAATCTCCATCGTCGATCTGTCTAGCCAAATACAACGGCTATCGCGCAATCTTGCGCATATCCTTGCACGACCATTATCCACTCGACAACACGCGAGAAAAATGGTTTTATCGTGCTATGTGGCATGCAGTTAGGCTAATCACGTGAAATTTCAAAATATGACTTATAGCTTTGAGGGCGTGCAAGAAACTACTTATTGCCTCCGAAAACCCGCTCCATCTTTTCCGCACGTTTTCTTCCTGCGATACAATCTCCATCATTCATCTTTTTATTAATCATGTTCTTCCATCCATTCACTTAATTCCTTGCGATAAGATCTTCGTCGTTCATCTTCTTCGTTACCCTTTTCATCCATCCATTCACATAATTCCTCGCGATATGATCTCCATCGTTCATTTGCTTTGTTACCCTATTCGTCCACCTATTCACTAAATCACCCACAATAAGGTCTTCGTCATTCATCTTTTTCATTAACCCTGTTCATCCATCTATTCTCTTAAGCCCCCGCAATAAGATCTCCACCATCCATCTTCTGTTCGTTGATCGATCCAACGATCCCTATGCACTACTGCGTCCTTACGTCCTCCTTTCACAAATTTCGATCTTTGACTGCTCTTCCGCTTGAAAACATATTTAGTCTAGTTTCTTTGCCTGCACCTTAGTATAGTTTGATGCTCTTTAATAACATCATTAGGTTAGTGATTGATTTAGCAATTCTGCTTAACATAGTTGTTTAATTGGTTAATTAGGTTATGGTGTGAGTTAGCATTACATGTTGTTTTCTTCATTACTGTAGTAGAGTAGCTCTCTCTCAGAATAGATTTTCTCTTCTTCCATCAAAGAATCAAGATTCTTATGACCCTATAGAAGTCTGGCTTGGAACCCCTGGCGTCTCTTGCTAGATGAACAATGAGAACAAGCAGGACCTTCACTTTTACTTATGCATATAGCATTGTCACCACCAAGCTTGTACGAACCCAGTTTGATAAGTAAAGATGGTAGCCTTGGGAGTTGCAACATTCTTGTTGCAATAGCTAGGCTCATCACTTTTTGGCGTCGTTGCCGGGAAGGTGTCAAAGTAGAATGTGATTACTGCTTTCTTCTATTTCCAGTCTCCAACTTTCTTTTATTCTACTTCTTATCCTCAATTTTCTTCCATTAGTTTATCTTTCCAAAATTAATCTAGTAGCTTCCTTTCTTTCAGTTGTCATTTTCTGCTTTCCTTTCCATTATGCAAGTAGAATTTCAATTCAGCAAGTAGTTTCTTTGTTAGTGGTTTTCATTTAATCAGCAATTTCATTTCTACAAAGTACTTACCTTCTAAAAAAATATCTTCCGAAAATAAACCCAAAAACATTTCCTTTAATGCCTCGTAGGAATAGGGACAATTCAGTGAAATTCTTGCCAAATACCCCCACTACATCCAATAGTCAACCTTCTCTCTTCTTCGGTGACTGTGACCTGGAAGAACCTTTAGGTGGGAAAGCTTACATATTTGAAGAGCCTACAAAGGAAAAAGAAGAGGAAGAACCCATTCCTAGTGAACCAATGGTTGAAGACCGAAATGACAAAGGAAATAGAGAGAGAACTAAGGGTGCCTTCCCCATCAGGGAGACCAATGGGGACACTAAGATGAAGAATATAAGCCCCTCTGCTCTACCTCATTTCCATGGCCTGACCACAAAGCACCCTGACACTTTCCTATTTGAGTTTGTTGTTATAGTCCAAACCTATGACTATACAGATGATGAGCAAAAGTTAAAATTGTTTCCATCTACCCTCAAGGATGCAACATTGTGTTGGTTCATGGGTTTACCTGGAGATAGCATCACAACTTGGGCTCAAATGCAGCAAGTTTTTAACAACAACTATAGGGACTACTATAGGTCAAAGGATACTAAAGAAGATATTTTTAGGATGACCATAGGCCAGGATCAATCCCTGGAAGACTATGAAGAAAGATTCAAGCTCAGTTACAAAAGGGCTAGGTGCACACTTGACCCTGAGTCACTAAAGTTGGTCCTGCCTCGAGGAGTAAGGGAAGACCATATAGATATCTTACACATGTTAGCAGGAGGAGATATCTACCAATTACCCTATGAGGATATCAAGGCTGTCTTTAGAAACCATTCATGGGCAACCAGGAAAAAGGGTAGGGGTATTCAACCTATGGCGAATACATCATCCTCCTACTCATCCATCAAGGGTGAAATTGGAAATATGTTGGAAGATTTCAAAAGTGACATGTTGCAAACCCTTGCCTTGCAATTGGACACCATGAACATCAAAAAGGAAGCAAGAGGAAGCAGAGAAAGCCTTGGCCATCTTTTGTCCTAGATGCACCAGGAGGCATCCTAGGAACGAATGTCCATTGAATTGTATTAAGATTTGCTCAGTCTGTGAAGAAAACCACTCCACAGACAAGTGCCCTTTTTTACCTGGACTCAAAGCTGTATATAAAGGGGTTGAAGGGGTCACTAAGCAGCTTTGCTACATCAACCAAAGGAGACCTCCTGGGCCTAGACCATACCAACAGGGTATGCAACGGTCATCCCATTCATATTACAACAACAACCAAACCAAAGCTATACCTTCTTGGGGACCCCCTTCTCATCCTTCCTGGTCTACACCTCCTCCTTGGTCCTATACATCTCAGTATCATTCCGAGCCAGTCATTTCAACCTTATGTTCAGCCACAACATCAGTGGAATACCCACTCCAGGGGTAGAGTCCCCAATTAAACAATGTTCCAGCCCTATTTCCTCCACCACCTACCCAACCACAACTCCTGCACTCTGCTCCACCTAGGCAACCCTAGATGCCTGTGCAGTTGAAACCGAACCCGAACAATATGCTGGCTCAACAAGTCTACAATGGAGAGACATCATACCCAGCTTATGCTATATAAATATAGGAGATCAACCTAAGATCTGGGAGAATTCTCCCTGATAACGAACCTCCCTCTCCACATAGGTAGGTTGAGGAAGAAAGAGAGGAAGCAACCTTAAAGTAAATATTAGCCCAACCACTCCAGCCTACCCCAGCAGAAACTGAACCTCTGGGAGAATTGAAAAATCTATGTGTAAATATCCCCCTTCTCTAGGCAATCAAAGATGTTCCCATTTACAATAAGTTGATTAAGGAAAAGTGCTTCAAGCATCTAGGAAGAAGAAAAAGGGATGCCCATGCCATTAATGTCATTGGGTAACTTTCTAACTTAATGCTAGGGCAAGTAATATGTCCAATATATTTGGACCCTGGAAGACCTATAGTAGATGTGCACATCAATGGCACCATTGTCCCACACGCTCTGATTGATCTTGGATCTGCCATTATTGTGATGACCAAGGAAACCATGCTCAACCTCAACCTCCAAGGGTCATTGAGGAAGACCACAACAGTTCTGCAACTTCAGAGCATTCCATAGTCACCCCTGAGGGAATTGTGGACGATGTGATGGTCTCCATTGACTCTTGGGAGTACCCTGCATATTTCCTAGTTCTTCAACCTAAGGCTAAGCTTACTGGTTACCATCTCATCCTTGGGAGGCCATGGTTGGCCATAGCTTATGCTTACATTAGTTGTAGTGCTCGGAATATGACAATCAATAATGGGCATATGTCCAAACAGTTAGTCCTATACCCTCCTGCTCAACCTACCATAGAGCATGATTAACCTTTATGGTTGGAGGAGGAGGAAGAAGATGAGGTTTATTCTGCTCAACTTTATGCTTGGAAGAAAACATAGGAGGTGGACACCCAGATGAGGATGACTTAATTGAACACCTGCGCCAAATTCCAACTACTAGTTCACTACCATTAGAAGAAGAAGTAAGGGAAACCTAGAACAATCATCCAATTGGCTTATGCTTGGCCAATTCGTGTCAAAACCATAGAATTTGGCCCAGAGAAAACTTTGAAAATTAATCCATCTCTTTTTGCTTTAGAAGAGGAAAAGTTATGCAACATGTTGAGAGAAAACCTAGAAGCCTTCGCTTGGAGTTATAAGAAAATGAAGGGAGTACACCCCTTAGTGTGTACTCACCACATATACATCAAATAAGGTTGCAAGCCATTCAGGAAAAAAGAAAAGAGGATGAATCCAGCTCTTAAAGACATAGTCAAAGAAGAACTGCAAAAACTACTAGGTGCAGGATTCTCTCTCCTTTAGTGTTAGTTCCCAAGAAAAATGGTAAGTGGAGGATTTGTGTTGATTATAGGGAGTTGAACAAAGCCACAAAGAAGGATCATTTTCCCCTACCCTTCATTGACCAAGTGCTAGATGGCGTGGTAGGGAAGAAGTTTTTTTCCTTCCTAAATGGATTCAGTGGGTACAACCAAATCCAAATCTGCCCAGAAGACCAGGATAAGACCACATTCACCTTTCCTTGGGGTTCTTTTGCCTATAGGGTCCTTCCTTTTGTCCTATGCAATGTTCTTGCCACTTTCGAGAGAGCAGTCTAGAGTATTTTTGTTGAATTAGTACATGATGTTGTGGAAATCAATATGGATGACTTTACACCTTATGCCTATGATTTTCAAGAAGCCCTGACTAACCTATCCAAAGTATTACACAAATGCATTGAAGTCAACCTGTCTCTTAGTCCATAAAAACTTGAATTCTTAATGGCTAAAGGGACTAGGGTAGGTCATTCTATATCTCGGGACTACAGGTGGACCCAAACAAAATAGCAATCATCGAAAGAGTCCCACCTCCACAAAAGCAAAGAGATGTCAACAATTTCTTAGGGTTAACTGGATACTACCGAAGGTTCATAAAGGACTTCAACAAGTTGGCCTCTCCTTTGCTTGGGTTGTTAGCCAAAGATTCTGAGTTTATATGGTCAAAGAGTTGTCAAGAGGCATTAGAAATTCGAAAGGGTAACTTAACCACTGCACCAATTGTTCAAGGCCCAAACTGGGCCCTCCCTTTTCATATGCATGTTGATGCCTCACACAAAGCCATGGGAGAATCCTTAGGTCAGGAAGAGGAGAAATTGCCTTATGCCATCTACTTTATCAGTAAGAACTTGTCAAAGGTTGAGCTAAACTATACTGTGACCGAAAAGGAACTCATGGTTGTTGTGCATTCACTAAACATATTTAGGCATTAAATTATAGGCTATCAAACATTTGTGCATACTAATCATGTTGCAATCAAATATTTAATGAAAAAACTAGACATGAATGCTAGAATTATAAGATGGTTGCTTTTATTACAACAATTTGATCTAACTATTGTTGATAAGCCTGGTAAGGAAAATGTTGTTGCAAACTTTCTATCTAGGATGTATCTGCCTACAGGTGAAGAAGGAATGGTGGATGGTCCAGATGAGCATTTGTTTGCTATTTCAGTTCTCTCCCCATGGTTTTTGATATACCAAACTATTTGGTATCAGCACAGTTCCCAGCAAACTTTCCCTCCAAAGAAAAGATCATGATAGTCAGGAAAAGCGCCCCCCTTCACCTAGATTGGGGGAAATCTGTTCAAACCTGGCCAGATCAAATCTTGAGAAGGAGTGTAAGGCAAGAGGAAGTTTTTGACATCCTTTTGACCTTTCATGATGGGCCTTGTGGAGGTCACTTTGCAGCAAAGATTACAGCATTCAAAGTTTTGAAAGCGAGCTATTATTGGCCTACTCTTCATCAAGATGTGAAAAATTACATTAGTCAGTGGGGCATGGAATTCATTGGGCCTATAAATGCCCCTACAACCTCAAATGACTTTCGAGCCATTTTAAAAGTGGGGCATGGAATTCATTGGGCCTATAAACCCTCCTTCAAAGTGAAAACAATACATCATTGTGTGCACTGATTATTTGACTAAGTGGGTCGAAACCAAGGCAATTAATGCAGCAACAGAAGAGAAGGTCGGTGAGTTCCTAAGGGAGAATATATTATACAAATTTGGGTACCCTAGAGAGCTAGTCACAGACCAAGGTAGCCAATTTACATCCAACATGATAGAAGAACTGCTCAGCCATCACAAAATCAAGCATAGGAACTCCACTCCTTATCATCCATAAGTTAATGGGCAAGTGGAGGTGACCAACAGGGCACTGGAGAACATCTTAACCAAGGTAGTGGGCAACATCAGAAAGGATTGGGTAGAGAGACTAGTTGAGGCCACTTGGGCGTATAATAAAACATGGAGGACCAACACTGGATTTACACCCTATGAGCTGGTCTATGGGAAAAAGGCTTTGCAGTCCATTGAGTTTGAATATAACACATTGAGGATGGCAACCCAACTAGATTTGGATCTCATTCAATGCAAATCAGAACTATAGATGAAGAAGCCATTCCATTGCTTGTTAATGGACATCGATTGAAAATGTACAAGAAACCTTTATCAAAACAAGAGTTCATTGACATTATCAATAAGACAATGGTGATGGTGGAGGAAGTTCCAGCTCCTCCCTCATCGGGACCCTGAAAAGGAGAAAAAAGAATAGGGATTCAGGTGAAAACCTCCATGAGGCGCCTGAGTCCCATCTTTGTGTTGAAAACCTCATGAGGCGGCCCAACGATGAGAAAAAATGAAAAAATAGTAAGAAGATCTCTGGGTGAAAACCTTCCTTAAGGCACCCAGGGCAGATATCTAGGGTGAAAACCTCTATGAGGCAGCCTAGATGTTTTTCAAAAAAATATATAATAATACAAAAAAAGGACATAATTGTTATTTGCAGGTGGCTGAGAAAAACAATCAAGGAGCAAAGAGAAGATCCAAAGGGAACACTGCCTAACATCTGTTCATCTCCTCCACTCCTTACCATGCATTCCTCCATCAATTCCATTGTTTCTCACTTTATTGCTTCAATTAAGGTAAATATTATGTTTTCTACAGGATCATGTGAATGGTAGATTGGTTAGGTCCCCAAAATTCATACTAGACATGATCTAACCAATCACCTCAACCATTACCATCACCCTATCCCACAGAATATCAATCATCAACTACAAAGTCTTCACTAGGATGATCTAGGAGCTCCACAGCAGCAGCATCATTAGATCTTTAGTCGCAGACGCCTGCAAAAGCCAATATACCTTCAGTTGGCAGCAGAGGAAGAAGAAGAATGACCATGCAACAAATGAACAACGCAACACCTCTTATTCTTGACAAACTGCAGCATGGCATCGAGATCACAGGTATGTATCCCACTCACTCACTCATATGCATCATTTGATCAAAAGTTGTAAAGGTTACAAGGTATTTGGTTTGTAAGTGAAAAGGTGGATAGTTAACTTGGTTACCCTCGTTCAGTCATCATATACAAAGCAAGGTGTCCTCTCACACATGGTTGTAGTCAACTGAAAGAATAGAGGATGGGTAGGACAAGAAGTGGTTAACTATGGATTTAACAACTGTGGGAGTTGATTATAAGGAGTGGGAATGATGAGGTGGTATAAAGGGAAACAAAACATAGTTTGCATGCATTCATGCATTCCACCTCCTTGAAACTCCCTCACTCAAGTAGCTCTCATAACTCTGGCCACCCATTAGAAGCAAGGATCCATCGTTCTGCAAGAGAATTCCTACAAGAATACTCTACAAGATACACAGAGGTCGTCTACAGGATAGGAAGAGAGGGATTCAAGAGGGAATATCAAGAGAATTGTCCACTGCCACCATTCTAAAGAGGTAGGATCTAGGATCTAAAAATCCATCCCCATTTACAAGCAAATGAACTAGAAGTCCTCTAAAAAGCTAGTGGATTACATCAAGAAACTCTATTTTCTCAAGAATTTGCTCACAGCAGAATCCATGCCACTGTTATAGTTAGAGGGCTCACTATAGATCTCACCCGAGAGTTCATTAGTAGGGTCACCACATTTCCCCTAGGAATTGCATGGAGAAAAGAAGACAAAGCAGGCAGTCAGGTGGCAAAAAGAAAATTCTTTTTAGAAGGTGTGTTATAGCTCGAAATCTCACTATTATGGTTTGTGATGCTGCACTCATGGCCTAGGGCAACCCCTCCTTCCAGACCTGGTCCAAAATTTAAAAAAACAGTGTTTTATTCCTTATACGCGACATTGCCCTGAGTTAAATGCATGTATACGCGGGTAGTCATATACCCAACCCGTGTATATGTATTAAAACACTTAAAAAAATATAAAACTCCTTATTTTCGGGTGGAGATCGCGGGTTTTACCTGCTGATCACCTGTTAGTGCCCGTGGGCCCAACTGTTCCCAACCAACTCCCAACTAAAAACTACTTTGGGAGAGATATAAAATACCCCAAAGGGAAGGCCTAAGGGAGGAGAGAAGAGAGAGAAAGGTTATTATACTGGGATTTTTCCCCTGACCAGGTCTGAAGACCCTTGTGCCTTCTGCACTTCCCCCATTTGTACAGGAAACCCTTGTTTCCTTGTGTGTTGATGTTCATCCATTAGTTATGGCATCATGGAGTGAGTCATGGAAGGAGATATGCTAAAGGCTTGAGGTTGGACGGATCCGAAAGGAAGCTTTGCTTGGAGCCTGCGAAAGGTTATTCAGGTGATATTACTCCTTTTGCACATTCTATTTGTCTATAATAAAGAAACACGTCTTGGTTCCTGATATGCATCTTCTTTATGTTTATGATATTCATGTTAGAATTCATATTGGAATGGTTGTTTAAAGTTCATAACTAACTACCTTCCTCTATAACATGAAGATGATTTCTTTATAAGTCTTTGTCCATATACTGTTGTATTCTTTGGAATTGGTTGTTTTGCAGGACAAAGGAGCGAAAGGGACTGGAAGAAGGCTTTGGACCCTAAAGGAACTTCTCGAACGTAGGACCTGAGGTACGCCCCTCTTACTATAGAATTTGCTTATAATAGCATAATGGCTGTGTGAATGTGTGTTTCTCTGTTTAGACAACTTTCAGTCTGCTAGGGTTTCCACCCAAAAGCCCTAGGGGGACATTTCCCTCAACAGAATTGACAACTCCGTTGGGGACAACACTCTTGTTGTTCCTAGTTTGGGCGTTTGTCAAGCCAATCAGGGCTCAGTTGCCTGTTTGTTCGCTGTTACTGTCTGGTCTGTTCTTGAATTCTAAGTTTTGCCAGTTTTGCCAGTTTGTTTTTTATTTTTCTTGAAATCTTCCATATACGTTGTTTTCCTTAGTTACAGAAGCAGATGTACGCTTGTTTCCTGAAGTAAATCCGCGTATACGCAGGTTTCCTCAGGCACAGTCGCGTATACACTCAATCTGTACATAAGTACAGTCGCGTATATCTTGCAATTTTCAAGATTAATAAATTTTTGTGTCTCTTAAGGTTTGTCTGGTGGTTTGATTCAGTTTGAAACAATCATTTTTCCAGTATCAGTTGTTTGTTTTACAACAAGCGTCTTACTCCAATTTCTCTCTGATTGTAAGGAGTATTGGTCTTGTTTTTGTTGTTGCAAGCGTCATCGTTTTTTGCTAAAAGCACGCAAGATTTCTTGTTGGAAGCTTGGCTACTCTGATTCTATCAGGGTAGAAAGATTGGGCTCAATCTTTGTGTTGAATCTTGCTTTCGGTGACTTTTTGTTTGCTTGACAAAACCACTTTTTGTGACCATCCACTTATTGGTTTCATGAAAGTTGTTGATTGACACTTTCTTGAAATTTGTCTTTTTGATCTTTTTTGGTCTTTGTTGCCAAAGCTTTCATTGCTGCTTTTAATTGTTAAAGAGCATCTTTAAACACATTTATTTTTGTCGAGTTTTTCATCCATTGTGTGGTGTCAACTTGCAAAAGTGTTTGTTGCTTATTGTTTCAATCACAAAGTTTCAGTTTTGTTGAGGGCATTTTTGAAAAGACTCTTTTGTTGTTGCTTTGAAGAAAACTTTTTGAAAAACTTCGTTTTGCTTTCTTGAACTTGTTTTTAATTTGGTTTCCTTTTAGTGAATGAAAGTGCTTTATGTTTGTCTTGAAATGTGTTTTTAGTGTTTAGACGAAATGAATGGTAGCATCTCATATTCCATCTAGACATTTTAAGTGGCAAAATAAAAATTGATAAGCAAAGCAACTTTCATTTCTTGTTTTTAGAGTTGTTTTGAATCTTGCATCAAGCATATATTTGTTGCATTAGGATAGATTTGCATATCTTTAGGCATACATAGCGTTGTTAACTTTTGTGAGTGTGAAGTGTGAATTAAAGAAAAGAAAAGAAAAGTTTGTTTTATTAGAAGTTCCTTCGAACCCTGTAGAAATTACTCTTCATTGAAAAACAAAGACAAGTGCATGTGCATATAGTTAGGTTTTTATTAATTTCTTTTGCGTCAAAAAACACCACTAGTTTCACTTCCATCATCCCGTGACTTAAAGAACATCCTATTTTAAAATCAAGCGCTAACTAAAATTCACTAAAAAATTTCTTTTAAGTTACATACACCAACAAGTTTTAGGATTTTAGGGCCTTGGATTAGGCGAGTGGAGAGTTAACTCTCCAAGGCCATTTAAACGTCAAACATAGGAGTCTGAATAACG
>APFE031013988.1:53803-74303 GCA_000404065.3 Pinus taeda
GCAATGTCGCGTACAGGGAATAAAACACTGTTTTTTAGATATATGACCAGGTCTGGAAGGAGGGGTTGCCCTAGGCCATGGCTGAAGCATCACAAACCATACTGGTGAGATTTGGAGCTATAACAGGAAGGAACGTACCTTTGAGTGTCACTGACCAGTTTTCACCTCCCTGCATTGAGCATAGGAATGTTCCATTCCCAGGAACTGGATCATATGTTTCACCGACACTCGTTCTTTCCACTGTACCGTAGCATTCTTTTATTCTTTTTCAAGCTTAACAGGAAAAGACAAAAAAATTAAATATTCCAAAAAGAGCGGGAACAGGACAATATTTCCATTTATTACTGGCAGCTAGAGTCAGTCATGTCGCCCTTGAACAAAGCACTCAAAAACAAAGTCTCCTCCGTGTGGGCGGGATTTAGTTTGACTTAGGTACGCCTTAACCTTGTTATTGAGTCAGTTCTCCCCCGATTGGTTATCTCTTCCAATCATATGGAGGGTTCGTTCATGCCTCTTGCATGACAAACTTATACAGAGTCATCATATAATACCATATAGTCACATTGAGTCGTGCTTTTGTTCAAGGGAAGTTAGCCTGAGTCGGCCTCTCTGTTGTGTCTCTTGACTCATTTTTCAGTCGACCATCCCTGGTTGTCAGTGTCATGTCTATTATCACATCAGCTATATTGGTCCTTTACTCATGCCGGTTTGAGAAGGTCTCCATTGACTTCTTGCTGGTGGGTCTTATCCTTATCGACGACGACATCTTGCTCTGAGGACAGGCCTAGAGCTGCACCCTGGCCCTATTTTCATTATTGATAGGTTACCTTGTGCTCAGCATCGATCAATATCATGGGTCTTTGATTGAGTGGTTTCCCTTGCGTTTGACATCAACTTACATTATCACACATTGGGATTCGTGCAGTACCTTGGTTTCCATTTGACCCTATTGGTGGATACCTCGCCTCTGTGTCGGCTTTTTATTATTGGTTGGTTTAGAGGGTTTTTGCCGTGCACTAGCCACATCTTGTGTACGCCGGAAACGTACTTCGGTTGAGTTACTACATCTTTTTCGTCCGATTCCTTCCACATTATTGGCCTATGGGTTACACTCGCTAGATTGATGAAGGATGCCTTAATGCCTTCCTTCTAGCAGATCTTTCCCTATCGACTCTGACTCATTGCTCTGGGGCAAAGATCTAGAGTCCATTTGGCAGTACCTTGGGGTTTGAAGTCATTAGTGGAAGATCCTTCGCTATCGACAGTGGGAAACCATCATTGTCTCCTGATCGATAGATTCTTACAGGTGTTCGACTTCAGCTCATCTATTCGCACCTGTTGGTTTGTACTGGGTACCTTGACGGTCATTATCATTATCAGTGAGTAGTCTCGCATTTGTTAACAGTATACATCAATGACCAGTAATCAAACGATTTCTCACATGGTCTACTTTAGACCATTTATTCCCATGGTGTAGAAATGTACCACGGGGGTCGGTGAAGACCTCAAGTTGTATCAGCATTCATTGGTTCACTTGAAAGCTGTTCCTGTTGCTGCTAGTTGATACCACTCCATCTTATATGTTGCAGTCAGTCATGGCGACATTCTATATGCTGCCACCTGAATTTGCAGTGTAGTACCATCCTTTTCCATCATGTTCAGTTGGTACCTTTTGGGATCAGTATTTCGTATCAGTGATCCGTTGTATCTTTCAGCATCATTGACAGTTTTATATGTGATATTCCGACATGTACTTGTTCGATCATGATCAAATGATCCATTATGTATTTTCCAGTCATTTATACTTGTATACTTAGTGGATCCACTTGTACTTGATATGTGGACATGCTTTTCTTTCTTTGAGCATGGGTATGCCCGCCTCAGACGGTGTTTCTTTCTGATCTTCTTTTCTAGCTTGGCAGGCTGAATTCTGGTGAAGTACTCCTCGGTTTTTGGCAGATTTCCTTTCCATGTACTTGCTTAATATATTTCGGCCATCATGTAACCCTTCTGACCTCATATATTAGCTCCAAAACTCACTATTATGGTTTGTGATGCTGCACTCATGGCCTAGCGCAACCCCTCCTTCCAGACCTGGTCCAAAATTTAAAAAAACAGTGTTTTATTCCTTATACGCGACATTGCCCTGAGTTAAACGCATGTATACGCGAGTAGTCATATACCCAACCCGCGTATATGTATTAAAACACTTAAAAAAATATAAAACTCCTTATTTTCGGGCGGAGATCGCGGGTTTTACCTGCTGATCACCTGTTAGTGCCCGTGGCCCAACTATTCCCAACCAACTCCCAACTAAAAAACTACTTTGGGAGAGATATAAAAAGACCTCAAAGGGAAGGCCTAAGGGAGGAGAGAAGAGAGAGAAAGGTTAATATACTGAGATTTTTCCCCTAACCAGGTCTGAAGTCCCTTGTGCCTTCTGCACTTCCCCCATTTGTACAGGAAACCCTTGTTTCCTTGTGTGTTGATGTTCATCCATTAGTTATGGCATCATGGAGTGAGTTATGGAAGGAGATATGCTAAAGGCTTGAGGCTGGACGGATCCGGAAGGAAGCTTTGCTTGGAGCCTGCGAAAGGTTACTCAGGTGATATTACTCCTTTTGTGCATTCTATTTGTCTATAATAAAGAAACACGTCTTAGTTCCTGATATGCATCATCTTTATGTTTATGATATTCATGTTAGAATTCATATGTGAATGGTTGTTTAAAGTTCATAACTAGCTACCTTTCTTTATAACATGAGGATGATTTCTTTATAAGTTTTTGTCCATATACTGTTGTATTCTTTGGAAAGGGACTTGAAGAAGGGTTTGGACCCTAAAGGAAATTCTCGAACGTAGGACCTGAGGTACGCCCCTCTTACTATAGAATTTGCTTATAATAGCATAATGGCTTAGCGAATGTGTGTTTCTATGTTTAGAAAACTTTCAGTCTGCTAGGGTTTCCACCCAAAAGCCCTAGGGGAACATTTCCCTCAACAAGGTGAAGAACCCACAGAGGATAAAAATGGAGTAAGGAGGGACAATATGCCATACCCATGGAGTGAGGTAGGCTATCAACTCATCAAATATATCTCATGTGAGGGTAGATACAATGTTGTTTATGGCTACCATTTTAGAATGCTTGAAGAACTAAGATTTGGGGTAGAAACACCAGTTCACCAAAGACTTAGCATACCCTATTTCTTGATGCAATCACTCATATACTCCTGCAACAAATTAAACGAAGGGAATTGCCAACACTTGGCTCACCATGGGTTGATCAGGATCCTCATTGAGGATGCCCCCCCAAAACCTTAGGATCCCTATAACATGGTCAGTCTTCAGAAACTTACCAGCAAAGGATGACATTAAAATAGTCACATATGATGTTAGTCCTTTTGTCAGTGAGGAGAAGGCAAAAAAGAAGAAGAAGATACAAAGCTAGATGCGGATGAGATGGATGAAGAAGAAACTAATACAGAGCAACATGATGAAGCAAAAGAGAAGGAGGAGGACGCTGAAACAAAAGAGGAAGAAGGCATTGAAACAGAGGAGAAAGAATAGCAAGAGGCCATCCAGCGTAGTATGCCAGCTAAATCCTATGCTCCTTACCTCAGAGAACAATGGCCGCAATTTCAGATTAAACACTAGCACAGAGGGACACCATGCCATTTTAGGACTACAGGCAGTTTATTGATCTTTGTGATCAAAGTACACTAGAGAATAGGGCCAAAATGGTTGAGTTTTACTTGCACAACATGGCCCTCACATACATGAATATTTGGGATCCTAATGCCAAGCTAGAAGATCTATAATTAATGCCTTTAGCATCATGGATGAACCATGAGGAGTCAAGGGCTGCAGAGATGAAAAGAATATTAGCCAGAGAGAAAAATGAACATATTTTCATCAGAGCTGAACGATCAAATCCCATGGCCCTTATCAGCACCCATAATCTAATTACAAATGATCCTCAGCTGGAAACTATATATCTTGCTACCCAAGAGCAAGCAATTTCACATTTTGAGGATATGTTTAGGCTACTAAGAGATGATAATATACATGCATGCTAAAGGAGATGGAACACACTGCCACACAGCTTGAAGATCAGAGAATATCACCCCCCCCAAAGGTTGAGAGAGGCATTCAACAGGACACATATGTATAAGCAATCAATGCAAAGGTTGAAGGTAAAATGGATAGGCCTAAAACTCAATCCACTGCTAATCCTAGGGATGCTAGAAGGGAGAAAAGAAGAAGAGGAAAAGAGGCAGTGGGAAGAAGTAGAAAGGAAAGCAGGCTTCTATACCACAGCAGAAGCATGGGATGTCAGAGAGGCTACCAGAGCCATGAACGACATGGACATTGGCTAAGTTGCTCAGAGGATGACAAACACTTTCAGTAGGGGGTGATAATGAGCCTCATCATTGGGTAATTATATGGGACTTAATTGGCCGTAATTCACCTCCTAGCTTATTCAAACCAACTACTCTCACAACTTATTGCACACTTTTGATTATATTTTGTTTATGAGATGAGTTAGAGTTAGATATTTTTCTTTGTGGTCTAGTGTGCATTTAATGCAGGAATAAAGGATAAAAGCAAGGAATTGTGGCAAAGACATTGGTAAAAGACCGAATGGAACAAGATATAGTAAATATAGGAGGTAAATCCTCCTCATTTAATACCCCTCCATTCGAATATTGCTCGATCAGCTCGGAGTGCAAACAACCATCACTTTGAGGACTAGAAGACAGCCGAGCAAGTGAAAGTGACAAAAACCAGTTTATCTTGAGTGGGGAGCTGAGCCTCCCTAAGGGGAAGGAAGTCGTTAGAGACTACAGATATGTAAGTAGAGAGGCTTAGGACCTCAGTAGGATTCAGATTCTTATTGCAAAACTTTATTTTTTTTCGGAGCTACAAGACTTGTGACAGTTTGTATGTAATCCATGGTTTTCATAATGAGAATGAGTTCATTTTGATCTAGTACTGAGTTAACTCAGAGAGCTAAAGCTCTTGGGTTAGGGACCAACCAAAGAAGCCAAAGCTCCTCTTTATTGTAGAGGTATGCTAGCATAGATTTTTGGTTTTGTTCATTTGCTTAAGTAGCTTCCTGGTTTTTTGTCCATTTGCTTAAGTAGATGCATTTCCATTACAGCAGTATAGCATAGCTTCCTAGTTTTCTGTTCATTTGCTTAAGTAGTTGCATTCCCACTACAATAGTGTAGGGTACATTGGTTGTGCTCTAGTTTACTTCCCTTTGTGCTTTTTTTCAATTAGCAGGTTAGCTAGGAGAAGAAGATCACCATAAGGTTGTGCGTAGGTGTCTCGGCCTCACCTTCTCCCTCTAGGACCATGACTTGAGGAAGAGACCCTTCAGCAACCCCAAAAACAAAGGTTTCTAGTTCCTGCATGAGCTTTGGAGTTTATTGTTTGATGCAGTTACTTGTTTCATTTCATTGTCATCTTTTCCCATCACTCGCGGTCCACCCTCACCCTCACTGGTTTTTCTGTCATTTTAATTTGAAACCTCCTTCAACGTGTTCTTCATGCATCATTTCCTCACCGTTCGATCCACAACAAACCCGACCAATCATCGTCTAATTCATTACTTTACGCAACGTCCATCGCACGTGAAGTCTTCCACCTACTTTATGCACTCTAATCTCCACCGTCGATCTTTCTCTTAATCTAACAACTATCGCGTCACCTCAATACTTTATGTGCCCCAATCTATCATGTCACCCGCTCGCCAACTAGCTTAGACAATCTCCACTGTCGATCTGTCTACCCTGATCTGATGGCTATTGCAGAATCTCGCACATATTCTTGCATGACCATTATACGCTCGAGAGGACGCGAGAAAAGTGGTTTTCTCATGTTACATGTCGTGCAGTTAGTCTAATCGTGTGAAGTTTCAAAATCTGGCTTATAGATTTGAGGGTGCGCCAAAAACTACTTACAGCCTCCGAAAACCCGCTCCATCATTCCCGAACATTTTCTTCCTGTGATACGATCTTCGTCATTCATCTGCCGATTAATCTTGTTCGTCCATCCATTCACTTAATTCCTTGCGAGAAGATCTTCGTCATTCATTTTCTTCATTACCGTGTTCGTCCATCCATTCACTTAATTCCTCGTGATATGATCTCTGCCATTCATCTGCTTCATTACCCTGTTTGTTCACCTATTCACTAAATCGCCCGCGATAAGATCTCCATCGTTCATCATGTTTGTTAACCCTGTTCACCCATCTATTTGCTTAAGCCCCCGCGATAAGATCTCCACCATCCATATTTTGTTCGTTGATCGATCCAACTGTCCCTATGCACTACTGCGTCCTTGCGTCCTCCTTTCACCAATTTCGATCTCCGACTGCTCTTCCACTTGAAAACAGATTTAGTCTAGTTTCTTTGCTTGCACCTTAGTATAGTTTGATGTTATTTAATTCTGCAACTTAGATAGCAGCATTAAGGTAGTGATTGATTTAGAAATTCTGCCTAGCATAGCTGTTTAATTGGTTAATTAGGTTATGGTGTGAGTTAGAATTACATGTTTTCTTCATTATTGTAGTAGAGTAGCTCTCTCTTAGAATAGATTTTCTCTTCTTCCATCAAAGAATCAAGCTTCTTCTGACCCTATAGAAGTCTCGCTTGGAACCCCTGGGGTATCTTGCCAGATGAACAATGACAACAAGCAGGACCTTCACTCTTACTTATGCATATAACACTGTCACCTCCAAGTTTGTACGAACCCCAGGTTGATAAGTAAAGCTGGTAGCCCTGGGAGTTGTAGCATTCTTATTGCAATACCTGGGCTCATAACTTTTTGGCGTCGTTGTCAGGGTGGTGTCAAAGTACAATGTGATTTCTGCTTTCTTCTATTTCTAGTCTCCAAATTTATTTTCTTCTACTTCTTATCCTCAATTTTCTTCAATTAGTTTATTTCTGCAAAAGTAATCTAGTAGCTTCCTTTATTTTAGTTTTCATTATCTGCTTTCCTTTCCATTCTGCAAGTAGAATTTCAATTCAGCAAGTAATTTCTTTGTTAGTGGTTTTCATTCAATCAGCAATTTCATTTCTGCAAAGTACTTTCCTGCTAAAAAATATATATTCCAAAAATCAACCCAAAAACATTTCCTTTCATGCCTCATAGGAATAGGGACAATTCAGGGAAATTCTTGCCAAATACCCCCACTACATCCAATAGTCAACCTTGTCTCTTCTTCAGTGACTGTGACCTGGAAGAATCTTTAGGTGAGCAACCTTACATATTTGAAGAACCTACAGGGGAAGAAGAAGAGGAAGAACCCATTCCTACTGAACCAATGGCAGAAGACCGAAATGACAGAGGAAATAGAGAGAGAATTGAGGGTGCCTCCCCCATCAGAGAGACCTATGGGGACACTAAGATGAAGAATATAAGCCCCTTTTCTCTACCTCATTTCCATGGCCTGACCACAGATCAACTTGAAACTTTCCTATTTGAGTAGGTTGTTATATGCCGAACCTATGACTATACAGATGATGAGCAAAAGTTAAAATTGTTTCCATCTACCGTCAAGGATGCAACATTGTGTTGGTTCATGGGTTTACTTGGAGATAACATCACAACTTGGGCTTAGATGCAGTAGGTTTTTAACAACAAAGAAAGGGACTATTTTAGGTCAAAGGATACTAAATAAGAGATTTTCAGGATGACCATAGGCTAGGATGAATCCCTAAAAGACTATGAAGAAAGATTCCAGCTCATTTACAATAGGCTCAGGTGCACACTTGGCCCTGAGTCACTAAAGCTGGTCCTGCTTAGAGGAGTAAGCGAAGATCTTTTGGATACCTTACACATGTTAGCAGGAGGAGATATCTACCAATTACCCTATGAGGATATCAAGATTGTCTTTAGAAACCATTATAAGGCAGTCAGGAAAAAGGGTAGGGGTAGTCAACCTACGGCCAGTACATCATCCTCCAACTCATCCATCAAGGGTGAAATTGGAAATATGTTGGAAGATTTCAAAAGTGATACGATGCAAACCCTTGCCTTGCAATTGGACACCATGAACATCAAAAGGAAGCAAGGGGAAGCAGAGAGAGCCTTGGCCATATTTTGTCCTAGACGCACCAGGAGGCATCCTAGGAACGAATGTCCATTGAATTGTTTTAAGATTTGCTCAGTCTATGAAGAAAACCACTCCACATAAAAGTTCCCTTCTTTACCTGGACTTAAAGTTGTATATCAAGGGGCTGAAGGGGTCACTGAGCAGCTTTGCTACATCAGCCAAAGGAGACCTCCTGGGACTAGACCATACTAGCAGGGTATGCAAGGGTCATCCCATGCATATTACAACCCTAATCAAACCACAGCTATACCTTCTTGGGGACCCCTTCTCATCCTTCTTGGTCTCCACCCCCTCCTTGGTCGTATACATCTCAGTATCATTCCCATCCAGCTAGCTAATCATTTCAACCTTATGTTCAGCTACAACATCAATGGAATACCCCACTCCAGGTGTGGAGCACCCAATTCAACAATGTTCCAGCCCTATTTCCTCCATCGCCTACCCAACCACAACTCATGCACTCTACTCCACCTAAGCAACCCCAGATGCCTGCCCAGCCAAACCCGAACCCGAAAAATAGACAGGCTCAACAAGTCTACAGTGGAGAGACATTATACCCAGCTTATGATGTAGAAATCTAGGAGGTCAACATAAGATCTGGGAGAATTCTCCCTGATAACCAACCTCCCTCTCCACATAGGGAGGTTGAGGAAGAAAGAAAGGAAAGCAACCTTAAAGTAAATCTAATCTTTCCTGAGATATTAGCCCAACCACTCCAGCCTACCCCAAGAGAAACTGAACTTCTGGGAGAATCGAAAAATCTATGTGTAAAGATCCCCCTTCTCCAGGCAATCAAAGATGTTCCCATTTACAATAAGTTGATTAAGGAAAAGTGTTTCAAGCGTCCAGGAAGAAGAAAAAGGGATTCCCCTACCATTAATGTCATTGGGTAGTTGTCTAAGTTAATGATGGGGCAGGTAATATGTCCAAAATATTTGGACATAGGAAGCCCTATAGTAGATGTGCACATCAATGGCACAATTGTCCCACACACTCTGATTGATCTTGGGGCTGCCATTAATGTGATGACCAAAGACACCATGCTCAACCTCAACCTCCAAGGGTCATTGAGGAAGACCACAACAATTCTGCAACTTATAGACCGTTCCATAGTCACCCCTGAGGGAATTGTGGAGGATGTGATGGTCTCCATTGACTCCTAGGAGTACCATGCAGATTTCCTAGTTCTCCAGCCTAAGGCTAAGCTTACTGGCTACCCTCTCATCCTTGGGAGGCCATGGTTGGCCACAACATATGCTTACATTAGTTGCAGAGTTGGGAATATGACCATCAAGAATGGGCATATGTCCAAACAGTTAGTCTTATACCCTCCTGCTCAAGCTACCCTAGAGCATGATTTACCTTTATAATTGGAGGAGGAAGAAGAAGAAGAGGTTTATTCTGCCCAACTTTATGCTTTGGAAGAAACCATAGGAGGTGGACATCAAGGTGAGGAATACTTAATTTAACTCCTACTCCAAAGTCCAACTCCTAGTTCACTACCATTAGAAGAAGAAGTAAGGGAAACCTAGAACAATCATCCAATTGACTTATGCTTGGCCAATGCCAACCCACTCCATGTCAAAACCATAGAAATTTGGCCCAGCGAAAACTTTGAAAATTAATCCATCTCTTTCTGTTGTAGAAGAGGAAAAGTTATGCAACATGTTGAGAGAAAACCTAGAAGCCTTCGCTTGGAGTTATAAGGAAATGAAGGGAGTACACCCCTAAGTGTGTACTCACCACATATACATCAAAGAAGGTTGCAAGTAAGTGAGGCAACCGCAAAGGAGGATGAATCCAACTCTTAAAGACATAGTCAAAGAACAACTACAAAAACTGTTAGATGCAGGATTCATTTACCCTATCTCAGACAATGAGTGGGTCTCTCCTTTAGTGTTAGTTCCCAAGACAAATGGTAAGTGGAAGATTTGTGTTGATTATAGGGAGTTGAACAAAGCCACAAAGAAGGATCATTTTCCCCTACCCTTCATTGACCAAGTGCTAGATGGCCTGGCAGGGAAGAAGTTTTTCCCCTTCCTAGAAGGATTCAATGGGTACAACCAAATCCAAATCTGCCCAAAAGACCACGATAAGACCACATTCACCTGTCCTTGGGGTACTTTTGCCTATAGGGTCCTTCCTTTTGGCCTATGCAATGCTCGTACCACTTTTCATAGAGCAGTCTTGATTATTTTTGTTGAATTAGTACATGATGCTGTGGAAATCTATATGGATGACTTTACACCTTATGGTTGTGATTTTCAAGAAGCCCTAACTAACCTATGTAAAGAATTGCACAAATGCATTGAAATGAACCTGTCTCTCAATCCAGAAAATTGTGAATTCTTAATCACTGAAGGGACCATGGTAGGTCATTCAATATCTCAACAAGGACTGCAGGTGGACCCAAACAAAATAGCAATCATCCAAAGGGTCACACCTCCACAAAAGTAGAGAGATGTCAGGAGTTTATAAGGGTTAGCTAGATATTGCCGAAGGTTCATAAAGGACTTCAGCAACTTGGACTCTCCTTTGTTTGGGTTGTTAGCCAAAGATTTTGAGTTTATATGGTTAAAGAGTTATCAAGAGGCCTTAGACATTCTAAAGGGTAAGTTAACCACTGCACCAATTCTTTGAGGCCCAAACTGGGCCCTCCCTTTTCATATTCATGTTGATGCCTCACAAAAAGCCATAGGAGCAGCCTTAGGTCAGGAAGAGGAGAAATTACCCTATGCCATCTATTTTATTAGTAAGAACTTGTCAAAGGCTGAGCTAAATTATATTGTGACAGAAAAGGAACTCCTAGTTGTTGTGCATTCATTAAACAAATTTAGGCATTACATTACAAGCTATCAAACATTTCTGCATACTGATCATGCTGCAATCAAATATTTTATGAACAAACAAGATGTGAATGCTAGAATTATAAGATGGTTGCTTTTATTAGTTTGATCTAACTATTGTTGATAAGCCTGGTAAGGAAAATGTTGTTGTGGAATTTCTATCTAGGATGAATCTCCCTGCAGGTGAAGAAGGAATGGTGGATGATGAGTTACCAGATGAGCATTTGTTTTCTATTTCAGTTCTCTCCCCATGGTTTGCTGATATAGAAAACTATTTGGAATTAGCACAATTCCCTGCAAACTTGCACTCCAAAGAAAAGAGAAAGATGGTCACGAAAAGCACCCCCTTCACCTGGATTGGGGGCAATCAGTTCAAACTTGGCCCAGATCAAATCTTGAGAAGGTGTGTAAGGGAAGAGGAAGTTTTTGACATCCTTCTGACCTGTCATGATGGGCCTTGTGGAGGTCACTTTGCAACAAAGAGGACAACATTCAAAGTGTTGCAAGTAGGCTATTATTGGCCTACTCTTCATTAGGATGTGAAAAAGTACATTAGTCAATGTGATCGGTGCCAGAGGATGGGAAAGCCTACTCCAAGCGATGAAATGCCCCTACAACCTCAAGTGACTTTTGAGCCATTTGACAAGTGGGGCATGGACTTCATTGGGCCTATCAACCCTCCTTTAAAGTGAAAACAGTACATCATTGTGTGCACTGATTATTTGACTAAGTGGGTTGAAACCAAGGCAATTAAGACAGGAACATAAGAGAAAGTGGTTGATTTCCTAAGGGAGAATATATTCTACAAATTTGGGTGCCCTGGGGAACTAGTCACAAACCAAGACAGCCAGTTTACCTCCAACATGATTGAAGAACTGCTCAGCCATCACAAAATCAAGCATAGGACCTCCACTCCTTATCATCCACAAGCTAATGGTCAAGTGGAGGTGACCAACAAGGCACTGGAGAACATCTTAACCAAGGTAGTGATCAGCAGCAGGAAGGATTGGGCTCAGAGACTAGTTGAGGCCACCTTGGCCTATAATACAACATGGAAGACCACACTGGATTTACACCCTATGAGCTAGTCTATGGGAAAAAGGCTTTGTTGTCCATTGAGTTTGAATATAACACATTGAGGATGGCAGCCCAACTAGATTTGGATCCCATTCATGCACAGAAAGAAATATCGTTCCATTTCAATGGCTAGGATGAATTCATAATGCAGGCCCTCCTACATACAGAGATATTTCAGCTTCAGAGGAAGATCTGGCATGACAAACATATTAAGGAGAAGCAATTTCAAGAGGGAGACTGGGCATTGTTATATGATTCTAGGTATAAAGACTTCAAGGGCAAGCTAAGGACAAGATGGCTCAGACCTTATGTGGTGGAAATATGCCATGATAATGGTTCAATGCAAATTAGAACTATAGATGAAGAAGCCATTCCATTGCTTGTTAATGGACACCGATTGAAAATGTACAAGAGGCCTTTATCAAAACAAGAGTTCATTGACAATATCAATAAGACAGTGGCGATGGTGGAGGAAGTTCCAGCTCCTCCCTCATCAAGGCACTGAAAAAGAGAAAAAAGAATAAGGACTTAGGTGAAAACCTCCATGAGGCACCTAAGTCCCATCTTTGGGTTGAAAACCTCGTGAGGCAGCCCAAGGATGAGAAAAAATGAAAAAAGAGTAAGAAGATCCCTGGGTGAAAACCACCATGAGGCGCCTAAGTCCCATCTTTGGGTTGAAAACCTCATGAGGCGGCCCAAGGATGAGAAAAAAATGAGAAAAGAGTAAGAAGATCCCTGGGGGAAAACCTTCCTTGAGGCGCCCAGGGCAGATATCTAGGGTGAAAACCTCTCTGAGGCAGCCTAGGTGTTTTTCAAAAAAAATATAATAATAAAAAAATAAAAAGACATAATTGTTATTTGCAGGTGGGTGAGAAATACAATCAAGGAGCAAAGAGAAGATCCAAAGGGAACCCTGCCTCACATATGTTCATCTCCTGCACTCCTTTCCATGCATCCCTCCATCAATTCCATTGTTTTTCCCTTCATTTCTTCAATTAAGGTAAACATTGTGTTTTCTACAGGATCCCTTGAATGGTAGATTGGCTAGGTCCCCAAAATTCATAGTAGACATTATCTAACCAATCACCTCAACCATTACCATCACCCTATCCCACAAAATATCAATCATCAACTACAAAGTCTTCACTAGGATGATCAAGGAGCTCCACAGCAACAACAACATCAGATCTTCAGTCACAGACACCTACAAAAGCCAATAAACCATCAACAGGCAATAGAGGAAGAAGAAGAATGACCATGCAGGAAATGAACAACGTAGCTCCTCTGATCCTCGACAAACTGCAACATGGCATCGAGACCATAGGTAAGTATCCCACTCACTCACTCATATGCATCATTTGATCAAAATTTGTAAAGGTTATGAGGTAGTTAGTTTGTAAGTGAAAAGGTGGGCAGTTAACTTGGCCACCTTTGTTCAGTCACCACATACAAAGCAGGGTATCCTCTCATACATGGTTGCAGTCAACTCAAAGAACAGAGGAGGAGTAGGACAAGAAGTGGTTAACTATGGATTTAACAACTGTGGGAGCATATTACAAGGAGTGGGAATGATGAGGTGGTATAAAGGGAAACAAAACATCGTTTGCATGCATTCATGAATTCCACCTCCTTGAGACTCCCTCACTCAAGTAGCTCTCATAACTCTGGCCACCAACTAGAAGTAAGGATCCATTGTTCTACAAGAGAATTCCTACAAGAACAGTCTACATGAGTAGTCTACAGGATACACAGAGGCAGCCTATAGGATAGGAAGAGAGGGGTTCAAGAGGAAATATCAAGAGAATTGTCCACTGCCACCATTCTAAAGAGGTAGGATCTAAAAATCCATCCCCATTTACAAGCAAATGAACTAGAAGTCCTCTAAAAAGCTAGTGGATTACATACACAGGAAACTCTGTTTTCTCAAGAATTTGCTCATTCCCTCACTCCACACAATAGAATCCATGCCACTGTTATAGTTAGAGGGCTCACTATAGATCTCACCCGAGAGTTCATCCGTAGGGTCACAACACTTCCCCTAGGAATTGCATGGAGAAAAGAAGACAAAGCAGACAGTCAGGTGGAAAAAAGGAAATTCCTTTTAGAAGGTGAAGAACCCAGAGAGGGTAAAAATGGAGTAAGGAAGGAAAGTCTGCCATACCCATGGAGTGAGGTACGCTACCAACTCATCAAATATATCTCATGTGGGGGTAGATACAATGTTGTTTATGGCTACCATTTTAGAATGCTTTAAGAATTAAGATATGGGGTAGAAGCACCAGTTCACCAAAGACTCAGCATTCCCTATTTCTTGATGCAATCACTCATAGACTCCAGCATCAAAGTAAAGGAAGGGAATTCCCAACAATTGGCTCACCATGGGTTGATCAGGATCCTCATTGAGGATGCCCCCCCAAAACCTCAGGAACCCTATAACATGGTCAGTCTTCAGAAACTTACCCGTAGAGGATGACATCAAAATCCTCACCTATGATGTTAGTCCTTCTGTCAATGAGGAGGAGGCAAAACAAGAAGAAGAAGATACAGAGCTATATGGGATGAGTTGGGTGAAGAAGAAACTGATACAAAGGAACATGATGAAGCAGAAGAGGAGGATGATGCTAAAACAGAAGAGGAAGAAGGCATTGAAACAAATGAGAAAGAACATCAAGAGGTCATCGAGTGTAGGATGCCAGCTAAATCCTATGCTCCTTACCTCAGAGAACAATGGCTGCAATCTCATATTAAAACACTAGCACAGAGGGGCACCATGCCATTTCAGGACTACAGGCAGCTTGTTGATCTTTCTGATGAAAGTGCACTAGAGAATAGGGCCAAAATGGCTAAGTTTTACTTGCACAACATGGTCCTCACAGACATGAATATTTGGGATCCTAATGCCAAGCTAGGAGATCTACAATTAATGGATTTGGCATCATGGATGAACCATGAGGATTCAAGGGCTGTAGAGATGAAAATAATATTGGCCAGAGAGTAAAATGAACATCTTTTCATTAGAGCTGAACAATCAAATCCCATGGCCCTGATCAGCACCCATAATCTAATTGCAAATGATCCTCAGCTGGCACCTAGATATCTTGCTAGCCAAGAGCAAGCAATTTCGTATTTTGAGGATATCTTTAGGTTACTAAGAGATGATAATATACATGCATGCTAAAGGAGATGGAATACACTGCCACACAGCTTGAAGATCAGAGAATATCACTCCCCCCAAAGGTTGAGAAGGGCACTCAACAGGACACCTATGTATAAGCAATCAATGCAAAGGTTGAGAGGGGCACTCAACAGGACACCTATGTATAAGCAATCAATGCAAAGGTTGAGAGGGGCACTCAACAGGACACCTATGTATAAGAAATCAATGCAAAGGTTGAAATTCAATTGGATATGCCTAAAACTCAGTCCGCCACTAATCCTAGGGATGATAGAAGGGATAAAAGAAGAAGAGGAAAAGAAGTAGTGGGAAGAAGTAGAAAGGAAAGTAGGCTTCTATACCACAACAAAAGCATGGGATGTCAGAGAGGCTACCATAGCCATGAAGGACATGGAAATTGGTCAAGTTGCTCAGAGGATGAGTAACACTTTCAGTAGGGGGGTGACGATGAGCCTCATCATTGGGTAATTATATGGGCCTTAATTGGCCTTAATTCACCACCTAGCTTGGTCAAACCAACTACTCTCACAACTTATTGCATACTTTTGCTTATATTTTGTTTATGAGATGAGTTAGAATTGGATATTTTGCTTTGTGGTCTAATGTGCATTAATGCATAAATAAAGGATAAAAGCAAGGAAAATGCATGAATAAAGGATAAAAGCAAGGAACTGTGGCAAAGACCTTGGTAAAAACTCGAATGGAACAAGGGAGAGTAATTATAGGAGGTAAATCCTCCCCATTTACTACCCCTCCATTCAAATATTCCTCCATCAGCTCGAAGTGCAAACAACCATCACTTTGAGGACTAGAAGACAACTGAGCAAGTGAAAGTGACAAAAACCAATTTATCTTGAGTGGGGAGCTGAGCCTCCCTAAGGGGAAGGAAGTCATTAGAGACTTCATATGTATAAGTAGAGAGGCTTAGGACCTCAGTAGGATTCAAATTCTTATTATAAAACTTTTCTTTATTTCTGAGCTGCAAGACTTGTGACAGTTGGTATGTAATCCATGGTTTTGATAATGAGAATGAGTTCATTTTGAACTAGTATTGAGTTAACTCGGATGGATGAAGCTCTTGGGTTAGGGCCCAACTCGAGCAGCCAAAGCTCCTCTTTATTGTACATGTATGCTAGCATAGATTTATGGTTCAGTTCATTTGCTTAAGTAGCTTCTTGGTTTTCTGTTCATTTTCTTAAGTAGCTGCATTCCCATTACAGTAGTGTAGAGTACATCGGTTGTGCTCTAGTTTACTTCCATTTGTGCTTTTTTTCAATTAGCAAGTTAGCTAGGAGAAGAAGATCACCATAAGGTTGTGCACAGGTGTCTCAGCCTCACCTCCTCCCTCTGGGACCATGACTTGAGGAAGAGACCCTTCAGCAACCCCAAAAACATAGGTTTCTAGTTCTCGCATGAGCTTTGGAGTTTGTTGTTTGATGTAGTTACTTGTTTCATTTCACTGTCGTCTTTTTCCATCACTCTCGGTCCACCCTCACCCTCACTAGTTTTTCTATTGTTTTCATTTGAAACCTCCTTCAGCACATTCTTCATGCATCGTTTCCTCACCGTCGATCCACAACAAACCCGACCAATCACCATTTCATTCATTAGTTTACCCAACAGCCATCGCGCGCGAAGTCTTCCACCTACTTTATGCGCTCTAATCTCCACCGTCGATCTGTCTCTTGATCTAATGACTATTGCGTCACCTCAATACTTTATGCACCCCAATGCCCACCGTCGATCTGTCCATCCTGATCCGACTGTTATCGCGTCACCCACTCGCCATCTAACTTGGCCAATCTCCACCGTCGATCTGTCTAGCCTGATTCGACAGCTATCGCGCAATCTCATGCATATTCTTGCACAATCGTTATCTACCGAGAGGACACGAGAAAAGTGGTTTTCTCGTGTTACGTGTCACACAGTTAGGCTAATCGCTTGAAATTTCAAAATACAACTTATCACTTTTAGGGTGTGCAAGAAACTACTTACCACCTCTGAAAACCCACTCCATCATTTCCGCACATTTTCTTCCTGCGATGCGATCTCTGTCGTTTATCTGCTGATTAATCTTGTTCTTCCATTCATTCAATTAATTCCTCGTGATAATATCTTCGTCGTTCATTTGCTTCATTACCCTGTTCATCCATCCATTCACTTAATTCCTCGCAATATGATCTCCGTCGTTCATATGCTTCATTACCCTGTTCGTTCACCTATTCACTAAATCGCATGTGATAAGATCTCCACCATTCATCTTGTTCGTTAACCCTATTCATCCATCTATTCGCTTAAGCCCCCACAATAAGATCTCCATTGTCCATCTTTTGTTCGTTGATCGATCCAATAGTCCCTATGCACTACTGCGTCCTTACCTCCTCCTTTCACCAATTTCGATGTCTAACTGCACTTCCGCTTGAAAACAGATTTAGTCTAGTTTATTTGTTTGCACCTTTGTATAGTTTGATGCTCTTTACTTCTGCAACTTAGATAACAGCATTAGGTTAGTGATTGATTAAGCAATTCTGCTTAGTATAGTTGTTTAATTGGTTAATTAGGTTATGGTGTGAGTTACCATTACATGTTGTTTTCTTCGTTACTGCAGTAGAGTAGCTCTCTCTTATAATAGATTTGCTCTTCTTCCATCAAAGAATCAAGCTTCTTCTTACCCTATAGAAGTCTGGCTTGGAAACCCTGGGGTCTCTTGCCAGATGAACAGTGACAACAGGCAGGACCTTTACTTTTACTTGTTGCAATACCTAGGCTCATCAAAAGTATCGAAAAAGACTAGACTTACTATCATTCTAATGCAGTGGGTATATCAGGAGGGTTAATTATTTGGTGGAATAGGGATTGCAATGCCTTAGCTTCCTCTCTTCTCCCTTTGGGTATAGTGGTGAAGGTTTTATTCAAGGATTAGGTCAATTTGTTTTCCCCGCTTAATATATATGGTCCCTATGCTGATAGAGAATTATACTGGGAAGGATTGACTAACGCAGGTGTTTTTGCAGATAGTTATTTTATTTTTGGTAGTGACCTAAATTTTACCTTGGGATTGAGGGAATTTTGGTGGTGTCACCCTTGGTTGAATTTTGCTTATCGTTTTTTCTTTGAATTTCTCTCTAGTGATTTCTTGGTGGACATGGAGCGAATAAATCTCCTCCCAACATGGTCCATTGGGAACTCAAAAGGTTCAAAGGTTTCTAAGCAACTAAACCATTTTTTGGTTGCAAATTTTCTAATGGATTTGGGTTGTTATTCAAAATTGTGGTAGGGACTAGAAGAGTTTCGGATAATTAACCTAGTATTATTCAGGTATGGGATAAAGAATTCCATGAGATGATTTTTTTATATTTTTCTTGCTTGGTTAGAGGAGTATCATTTTTGGTATGAGGCATTTGGTGCCATCTTCCTCCTTCTGACTCCACTTTCAACATGAAAGAATTTGCTAATAACTTGGACTTTGTTAAGGGAGCATCCCAAGAATGGGCATTGGACTTCCAAAGGAGAGAAAAAAGGGATGGAGGAATTTGAACAAATATTAGAAAACGTGCCCTAAAGATGGACCGAAGAATGATTTCAAGCAAGCAGTAGGAAAGGCTGAAGCCTCTGGAAGCAGAAATGAATGCTCTCTTATTTGAAGAAGAAGAAATATGGAGATTAAAAAGTTGACCTTTGTGGTTGCATGTTGGGGACAATAACCACTGATTTTTCATAACTACGCAAATGGAAGGTAATATACCAACACCATACAAATTATTAATGGATCCTCAGGGGATCTAAAGGTGTCATTTAGGGACAAAGTTGAGGAAGGAGTGAGATGCTTTCAAAATATTTATTTGGAGCTGCAAGGATGCCCAATTCTAGAGATCTTGCAAATGGTGGCAAAACTTCCTAAAATTGTAAATGAGGAAATTAATGCTCATTTATATGAGGTTGTCACTGAGCAAGAGATATGGGCAGTTCTTTCCTCAATGTAGAGGGGGAAAATCCCTAGCCCTAATGGTTTCTAGTGGAATTTGATTTGGGTTTTTATGAATGGTTAAAGGAAGACCTCTTCAAGGTAGTGTTATAATTCCAAGCCTTAGGTAAAATCCTCGCTTCTTTCAATTCGACCTTCATATTCCTCATTTTGGAGAATAAGGATGGATTGTAGTTAGGGGACTACAAGCCAATTTCCTATTGCAATATAATATAGAAATCAATGTCCAAAGTAATTAGAGTCATAACCAAATTGATTCTCAGTGCATTCATATTGGAAGAATAGTTTGGATTCCTTCACCAACAGAATATTCATGATGTCGTTGTCAATAACTAGGAGGTCTTTCATTCAGTTAAGAAGCCTGATTCAAAAGAAACGATCCTAAAACTGGACTTTTCCAAGGCATATGACATGGTGAGTTGGACTTTCCTTATATTGGTGCTCATTCAACTTGGATTTCATATCAATTGTTACACAGTAAAATGTCACTGCCATCATGTCAGTCTCCCCACTGTGCTATAAACTACATTCACCCATACTCATGCTCCTCAAAAATGGCTAAAAAACCCTCTTTGCCTAAGTTAAATCGATTATCGCGTCTGTTTGTAAAATAACCGCGCTGACAGGCGGAGGCCAATGTTGTTGTTGCGCTGCCAGCGCGGAAGCACACGTCTTTTCCGCGCTGGTCCCATTTCTACGAACAGCGCCCCCTCCATTTGTCCTTTTCGCGCTGACCAAATTTCTTCTACGTCGGTTTGCGATGTCAGCGCGGCAGTTCACGGGTTTTCCGCGCTGATCCTGTTTGGGCGAATTTGTTCCAACAACCAGCCTTCCAGATCCCTCCAGAACTGGTTTTTAGCATTGTTGAGGTCGCCATCCTTTCTCTGGCATGTCTGTTCGACTGACCATCCACTTATTGTGGGGGAGAACTCATCCTTTGCCTATTCATGGAGACTCCTTCTCCTTTATAAGCCTCCTCCATGGCCCATGAGCAGCGAGTTTTGGAAGATAGAGACTTTGATTGAGGAATTCTTTGTACATTTTAGTGCTGCTCTTTGTAGGCCTTGGTGTGTTGTGTGAGGATTGTTTTGAGCTTGAGAAAAGTCATAAGTTTGTTGCCTTGTATGTGAGAGAGGGACCTTTTGACTTGGGAGATTTGTCTCAAAGGTGAATGCTTGGAAGATATGCTGGCTGGACCCTCTAGGGAAGGACTCAGCATCAGGACACCGGTTGTACCTTACTCTACTTTTTGTTAATAAAGATAGATGACTACTCTTATGGTTCCATTTACATTT